>JANTCA010058622.1:0-18787 GCA_024741275.1 Chironex yamaguchii
TCTTCTCACCTCAAAATCAAAGAGGCGTTGCACATCACATGGGAGAAACCCAATCTCAATAAACAGCTCTTCCATGTCACTTTCTCTATAATAGATCGGTTGCCGGTTTTTTCCGTCTTGTTTTGTGTCGTTATCGTCTTTGTGTAATGAAAAATATGCCATGACGGAAATTGATCAATAAGACAATCGATGCAGGCAGGCATTAATGCTGAAGTCGGTGGCAATTGTAGGCACATGGTGCATTTTTTATCAAAGTGGGTCCCGTGGTTGCCAAAACTCTTGGAAAGAAATAGTCAAAAGAACGATCACCAACGTTACAAATGATCCCCTGGGCGACAATGGATTGACATTAACACGAAAGGACACAATGTCTGACAGGATACATTCCTTTATTTTAAAGATCTCCTTAGGTAAGGATATATTAAAAGTGGTTTAGCATGAATTATCACTATACACCTTGTTACTTTGGTGGCATATCAACTTGTAGAAGGCAGCAAAGGGCTAAACATGTCAATACTCTAAGAGCTACAAAATCAGTGTACCAAAAAGCTTGAAGAACGTTGAAGGACAATGGTATGTGTTTATGGATTTCAGGTATCGCTTCTTGTTGGCAAATGCTCGACAAGCACAAAAAACAACTTCAAAATATGCATATTCATTGTCAACTATATCAACAAGCAATGGAGGATAGTGTGTCACGGATCCTTCCATACCAAGGAAGCCAAACAACTTTATGGCAACACTTTACGTAAATGGAAGCTCTATCAGATGAGAATCACTGCTGTGAAGACGTGTTACATGAGAGTTATTAACTGTATAGAGTTAGTGACATTGAAGGAAAACTGAGCAACGCTTTTATATATAGTGGCAAATCAGCAGCAAAGTCTGAGGTATTAATTGACCGTAACAGCTAATAGGGACGGTTAAAAGGATTCGTTAGAAAACAATGTGGTTGCCTCCACCCCTGCCTGTTATTAGTCAACATTTATTTTATCGCAAGACTACCGAGAAAAATGTCGCCTGTGTACTTGGGCACGCGAGTTATTAAAAAGAATGAAAAAAAAAACTACTGAAAAGATTATATTTTAGAATTATACTAATCTTGACCATCCTGAAGTAGGAAGATGTATGCACGACTTAGTGTGCATATGCCATAATCGACCAGAATGATGTGAGAATAAATTGAGGGCGTAACAACACGATCAACACTGTGCGTTCGATCAAAAACCTTGTTAAGGCAATATTGTAGAGAAATGTTGCAGAACACGACGGAAAGAGTAAACTGTAGCACATGTTTTTGAAAGCTGTTTGGCTTACCTTGTATGTAGCACGACACATGAATTTTCCTCAAATCCGACAGTTTACTTTGTTGGGCGAGGATAACTACATCAGTTAGAAGTGTATAGGAAAGTCTTCCTGCCTTGCCCAGGAGTGAACGTTTCTTTCGCCAGCATTATAATGCAGTAGATATTAAACTTTAAATAAAAGCCATTACTCAAGCATGAAACTAAACAGCTTGTTGGCTCACTTGAGCTGTCCAAAGGCAGTCCTTTGTTTACGATCATGCTTGAGACTTTTCAATTGTCGTTAGTGAAGATCTATTTTTGTTTGGTAGACTGTTTGTGAAAGGTTAATATAATACCACTGCAACAAACATTTGGGCCTTTATTACCGAGATAAAAAAGATCGATAGATTGTTTTCCTTAACAATGCTAGTCTGAAAAATTTGGAAAGGCACAGTTGGAACAAATAAAGGCCGCGACTAATTTCTCCATGTCTTAAAAAAGCTTTCCCTAAGTGTGTCTGTCTGTTTCTTAGTGTATATAGTATGCCACAAGTTCTGATGATGGGAAATATTTCATTATTACTTTTCCTATGTCTGCAACAAGGGTAAAAGCAGAGCAACAGCTAAATGAGAAACAGGTTGTCTTTAAAGACCGCAAAAAGCAGCCTTTCAAGCGTGTTTAATTACAAGTTGAGGATACTTATATTACCTTAAATGGGGGAATTATTTGCAATATTCAAAAGCTGGGTCCTATCACAATTTAAGGAAGACTTTCAAGAAACGAAGAGCTTTCCATATTTGTCATCAATGTCACTAACGGAAAGACTGACTTCATTTGACAGGATCTTAAACAAAAAAAACTGGACAAAAGAAGCATCTATGTGTGATATAAGGATCCTACTGATCTTTACATGATTTCCTCATCTTAGGGCTAATTACAATTAGCAGGTTCTGACACTCCAACTCACCAATTACTTGGAGCAACTTATTTTGAACTACGGTCTTCAAATATTCGTTTACATAGACCTTTTGTCAAAATATCAGAGTTAGTGTCACAATACAAAATGTCTAATTCTTTAGCATACACCTTATCACGAATAAAATTATATCTTACATCAATGTGATTGGTTCTGACGTGGTTTTTTGGATTCGTACACAAAGAAATATCGCTTGGTTATCTCCATACAAAATAGTGGGTTTACATTGTATAAATCCTAAATCAGTAATGTTTTGAGCAAAACTGCTTCCTGCGTTGCACTAGCTGAAGACATATTCTGCCTCAGTAGATGGCAACACAGTAATTGATTGTCTGAAGGAACTGTTGAAATAGTAGTTCATATTACTAATCACGTGGCATTGCATTTATTCATTTTAGATTCTAGGTATGAGTCGATGCCAGCAGGTAATCACGTGAAACACCCATACTTGCTTGGCTACTTTTGTGCTATTGTCTGTAATTAATACCAGTGTCTGTTTTTCTGAGTGAGTTAGTCCGTTTTTGCTCCGCTGTTTATCGCCGGGTCGTTCTTTCGTATGTAATTTCATCATCCTGTTTATAACTGTTTTTGCTAGAAACAATTTAATGCTGTTTAACCATGCGTATGCTGCAAAGACGGCCATTACATAATATTAACAACAACAACAACACAGTAGTTGACTGTCTGGGGTAACTCTCAACTAATTAAGCCTCCACATAAGTAAAACAAATGACGTGATGTTGCCTTTCTTGTCAACATATCACCAGCCCAATAAGCATCACTATACCCACAGAATGTGATTGAATTTGCATCAAATTGTATTCCAAGTTGAGAGTTACTTCGATATAAAACTCCCTTTCAGTGACTATCACGAGGATTAGACATAAACTTGGTAAATGATCCCACTGCTTCACGTAAGTCTGGCTGTGTAGCAACTGTTGCATAAGTCAAAGTACCAATAACAGCTTGAAATTCTGTCTTATCATAAGATTTGTCAGAGTTACTTAACTCTGTAAACTTAACACCGGATTGTAATGGTGTAGATACTGGTCCACAGTCTGGCATTCCAAAACGATCTAAGATGCTCTCTGACTACCTCCTCTGATGAATAAATAGCTTTCTATTCTGCCTATCTCTAGCAATGGACTTTCCAAGACAGTTATGAACTTGTCCCAAGTTTTGCATATCAAACTTGCCTTTTATTGCTTTCTTTTCAGCATTTAACATTCCCTTGTCCTTGAATGCCAAAACTAAGTCATCAACAAACGAAGCATCATGAAACTACCATACTGCAATATTCTGGACATATTCTTTGCTGCATACAAAATCGTCCATAGACGTATTCAAGCATCCAGCTGACTGATTTAAGCCGTGAAGACACTTATTAAGACTGCAAACTAAACTGGGTCTGTTAGGATCCACATACCCTTCAGGCTGTTTCATGGTTTTAATCAAATATGCCATTGAACGTTATTGATCCTTTTCTGCTCAAATGAAAGTAAAAGGATCATTACTCTTCGATCGACCACTAAATGGGCTCATTTGCACCGACAATTGATCATCCTGACTTTTCGTTTCCGTTCTGTATATAGAGCAGTACTTCTTAACAGGAAAGCGTGTGCACCCCCATGGCGAATCAGTAGGGCCAAGGGGTGAATGAACGGCAAAGAGGGAATAGGAAAGGAATGAGAGCCGAATTGGGGGGAGTGAGAGCTAAAGAGGGACTTTGAGAGGAATGAGAGGTAAAAACCGCCTGTAATGCGTGGTTCCTGAGATGGGCCACGCCATCTAAATACTGGTGGCTTTTAAAAAGTCTGCAATTGGGATTTTATGGTGATTTAAGAAAGGTGGGTTGGTCCATCTAAGGCGGTGTTCCATAAAGTATAGAATGGGGGTGTATAAGCATTCAAAGAGATGCAAAATGTGAAGCTTTGTATTTAAAGTAAGTCAATTACTTATGTCGGAAAATATACGACTTGTAGATCCTGGCACCAAAGAATTGACTGCGGCTTTAGAATAGAGGACTGTATATTTGATATAAGATTCTACATTGACTCCAAGTGTCATAGATTCCTCTTGTGTAACCTGCACTCGATGTGCAGGTCGATTGAATTACAAGGTTTTGACTCCTTACTTATACAAAATAATAAAATAAATTTAGAAACATTACATAATCATTTTACGCAATGTTATTATTCCCTAACGTCAATAGTTAAGCTGTCCCGTGACGCCCCCTAACCTCTTATTACCACAGCAAGCAAAATGCGTATTACCATGGCAACAATCACGTCACACGCAAACAGGCGAATTAAATTTAGCTATGACAACACAACAGAATGTAGTAATTACAACAAGTCTAAAAATATCGATTATCAACTGTTTCTTGTCTGTCCTCGACTTCTTTAATCTAATTTCTGAGAACTTAAATTTACCAGTTCATGAATGGTTGCAGTGAAGTGATCATGTTCTAGGAGCCTTAATTTCCATTTACAGCATGGCGTGCTCCGAATTCCTGGGCCCTCTTTTGAGACTGCTTCCATTTGTCAATAAGTTGCAAATTTCCACCCAAAACTACATTCATCCTTTCCAAACTTCATCCAATTACGCTGCTGAACAACGAACTTCACATAAAGTCACTGACAACACCGACTGCAAGCTTGTAACAGTTTCTTGAGACGTTGAGGTGTATTACACAAACGAGATCATCATGGCATCAGCCCCCATCGTATCTTGTTAAATGCTCTTTGAGTACAGTGACGGATATTTTTTCCAGAAAACGTGGAGGTCTGAACATCGTCAATTGTGGGAATTTCTGTCTAAAACTCACGCTGCTGATTCTCAATGTTGAAGCTCTCACCCAGCAGCATCAAGATTATTGACTTTGGCAGCTATAGGTACTTGGCATTTGATTATGAAAATACATAGTTTTTGAAAATACTTATTGACTTAATACTTATTCTACGTTCTTCATAAGTTAACGCTCATAAATGTTTTTGATTAAAGGTTTGGTGGTTCCTCAAAAGCAAAAGCACCCTTGGGTATCTTATTGCCGGCCACAGTGGCCACAATGATAATTCGCAGCTTTGGTCGGCAGTAGTATCAATTTGTTTGCTATTAGTCTTTTAAATTTACGGGTCGGAAAGAGTCTTTCAGTCACTTGAGGGCATCAATTTTGCAATATAGCTACATTGCACACTTGGAACATTTTGATTTTTAGTCCTAACAACATTAAGGAATGTTGACTGATCCCAATAATCAGATCGAATGAGGGCATGTTGCAGAGCTGGTCAAACTCCTCCTAACCAATATAACGTGCATGATTTCTAAAATGTAGCTTGAAGTGTATGCGATGCCTGTGCTGTAAATTTAACTGACACTGGAAGATATAACTAACATTAAATGTTAGCATTTTCACAGATGTCAAAAAACTGAGGTTGCATTGTCTTTACAACTCACATAATGACATGAAGTTTCGATGAAGCTACAGAGCCAAATGTTTGAACAACTGCAGTTAATACTTTGTAGGGAGGTGTCATCTTGGGCACGAACTTTGAACTAAGGGTAGCGGTGGGAACACCGTACATTGGAACCTTCCTATTACAGCCCCAATGCAATTTATAACAATTGTCTTGTCCTAATCATGTAAAGCTCGTTAGCAACTGTAATGAGAAAATCCCTTTTGATAAAACTACACAAAAGCACATGTTTGCTGTCAAGTAAAAATAAAATGGAATATTAGTATTTGATCAGATCTATAACGTGTAATTTTCCTTACTTTAAAACAAATCACAGCAGTATTATTTCCGAGCAAGAAAATTCATTGGCTACAAAAATGTGTCTTAAAGTGTTACGTGCCATACCTTTAAAGACAAGCACTGATTTCTGGAAAAAAGGAAATTGTATTTTTGATGATTCACTCACCTTGTTCCTTCCATATTGCAAAGTGGCTTGGGAAAATACTTCCCTATTTATCCAATTTCGTTAATCTCCTATACTTGTAAAAGATTTTTGCCATGTCTCTCTAGGCTGATGGTCTGCTCGATTACGGAAGTTGTACTGGCTTCTTTTTGCAGTTAGCTTTGACTCTACAGCTCTTTAGATATAACATTCTTGTTGCAAAATAATTCTGCACATTTCATTTCCCTACTGTGACTCATGACAGTCGCATAATTTGTGGAGCATGTCGTCGACTACGTTAGCGTGACATCTTAAAGGTAGTTATAAACTCGTAAACCCTTCCGTGACCGTGTCAAGGTTCTTGGATGATACCCGAGATGGCAAAATGTCTATTTTTAGCATTCAATATTATAGGTTCCACCCTGCCCTCTACTATTCTGAATTTGATACCAATGCAACTATTTAAAATGATATCTATATATCATCATTCATGCAATGGCAACACAGTTACCTAAAGATAGTCATGTTTGTTTTGTAAAGAAGTGAGATGAATACCTTCAAGTGATAAAGTTTGATAAGAACTAATGACATTCAGTCGAATTTTATTGTTTCTATACTTGAAATTTATGGTAACATTCAGCTTAGCTTTTATTTTTTCCAGTATCCAATTTGTGAAATGAAACATACAAAACTATCCCACACCCATACTTTGACAAAGTTAGTGTTACGTCTAGCAGACACCAATGTGCCCGTGCAATTCCATCACATTGAACAGATGGTCAATAAAGTAGGTACACCATGAGAATCATGTGTGGCGTACATTACAACAAAGTACCTTCCAATATTCAACGGAACCTAGAAACAAAAAATGTTTAGGTGTCTAGGAGAAGATATTGTCTCCTCAATAGAAATTAACTGGAGCAGAAAAACTTGCAAAGGTCATGAAATTGACCAAAGGTAAGGATTATGGACACCATGGTCTTTACTCATTCAATTTTTCCGTGTCGGGCCAAGTTATCGACTTGGAAACAGTAAAAAACTTAAACTGGTTCACGAAAAGACAATCTTGATTTTTGCTTAATCATCTACCAGGGGCTTTATTATTGCCATGACCAATTTCTAACTAGCTTACTGGCTTAGAAACCAAACAATGTCAACTACTTCGTAACGTGCCCTCTACACAACAACACAAAGAAATAACAGCCTATGACATCAGCAAAGTGATGTGTAATCAACCGATTGAAAGACAAATTGAAGACCAGATAGATTACGGTACTCCAAATGGCCACCATTTTTCTTTTCCACCTTTTACTCCATCAATACGATGTGTCACGATAAAAGAAAAAGAAGGTGCCAAATAATGATTGTCTTGATTATTTGTGAGTTTCAAATACCTTTGATAGTAAGTTGGTATGTAAACATAAGCTGTTTGATTCAGTTTACGGGCAATTGTTTATGTTCTTTTTACGTCGTCTCATCACCTAAAAATTCCACAGCAAAGAGGCAAAATCCCAGCAGCTTATTGGATAAAGCATTTTGCTGCAAGGGCCTGCTTCTTATCTGGATTTGAGTTACTTTCACTTTAAAAACGAACAAAACAAAATTCGCACTCAAACAACGATAAACAGTTCATTGTTTGTTGATCTTCTTATATCAACTGCCAACTCACAAAAAGTAGAAAAAAAATTAAGCTATCAAAAAAGGCTATTACTATAGGAAAACATTAATCCAGATACAACATCGGTAACATTACAAGTACACTTTCTTTAACTACCCAAGTACGTGCAGCAGAGTAATAAGAAAAGAACAATATTGATTAATATCTGTCAAACCTGAGTACTAAGGCCAAAAAATAACAGCTAACTAAATAATTTCATAGATTAGCATCTGCTAAAAGTAAAATACGAAATCGATACGGTGTGGATAGTGAACACTAAAGAGACATTTTGATTTTGCTGAGGATGTCGGTTAGCAAGGCTTATGCTGATTTTCATGGAGAATGACAAGGATATTCTGAGGTCTTGCAGGAGAAAACATCCCGGTAGATTCCACAATTCTCCAAGACGGCGATAGGGAATCGGCTTTTACATCTCATATACATTAGATGTGTTTTTATAATATCTTATCCACTAGCAGAATCTCTGATATAAATGTCATGGCAAATACGAAGCATTTTTTTCAGATTTTAAGGCTAGAATACCTTATCGGAAATAAGATCCTTCAGCCTAGGTCTGAACTGATAATGCCCTGGAGTCATTAGCAATAAAAATTCATCAGTAATTTAAAGGGAATTAATCCTCGACGTAATATTCACGCGAGGATGTATAATTAGCGAGGACACTTTTGGATCTGGAGTCTCAGGCCAACAAAACCCACTACTAAGCAGCGTCCTTTTTACCTCGTTTCGTACTTTGCACCCGTGAAAATGCAGAATCTTGAGAAGAGTTAACAGGAGTTGTGCGGGATCCTATCGATAGGACAAAAGGACTGCAAATCATATCCTAAAATCAGTGACAATTCGGCATGGGAACGCTGAGAAAATTAGAGAATTTATTTCGCACAGCAAAAACGATTACATTGTTCAAAAAAACTATCTACGGTATTCGCTTGATTCCCGGAATTGTATCGCATATCTGAATCTTTCAAATTGTGAGGTATTATAAAACCCTGCTGTCCTCTCTCGCCTGCAGTGTGATTGGCAAACTCCTTAAAACAAATACCAGCCCATTATGCGCGCGTTAGCTATGCAACGCAAAAGATTTTACACCAAAAATCACTCCTGTTTAACATGAAATCCCTTATAACAAGTCCTATTTAAACGGACAGCCCAGGCGATTCTAAATTAGCTTCAAAGTTGAACATTATCAGAACATTTCCTCAGCATCAGCCATCTTTCTTGAAAAGCCCCACAAAAAACATGGCTCTTCTTGACCAGGTTCACAGCGGACAACCCTGGACGTTAAGTAAACGTCACCATCACTCTTTCCACGATGTTTGGGCATGCTAACCTTATTATGTAACTGGGAAGACAAACGTTTTGTTCACGACCGGGCAAGATGCTGTTCGTGGCATGCCATAATCTTCCGTTACATAACCCTTGAAGGTAAGCTTTGCCAAAACAGCCTCCCTGGACCCAACGGTTGGGTCTTCAGTGAAGAATCCAAATGGCTTCAACATAAACCCAAAATCACCACCAGTTGTTATGGTATTGGGAACGTCTTCAGGAACTGGGATATGCAAGCCACCAACGCTAACCCAGGCTACCAAATCTTCGTTTCTGATATCTTCGTTATCACGTAAAAATGAATCAAAATCGAGCGTTGGATTTCCTAAACTGAAGGCATTGTACGGTGGAGATGCTTCACGTTCAGTTTCTTTATACTTGGAAACAGAGATTTGGTATTTAGACCAAGCTGCTGCTTTCGTCACGTAGTAGTCATCTGGATATACTTGTTTGACCATTGAACGTGGCACCAATCTGTAACCGACAGGGTACATGTACTTTTGCATCGAATTTTCATTGATAAATACATAGTACTTAGGCTTGTCAAAATCATACTTAATCGTCGCGTCTTGTTCCTTTCTCCAAATGTGTCGACCAATGCTCTTTCTAACGACAGTTAGATTTTTATTCCATTGTGGAAAAAAATTTCTTGGGGTTACACTTAAAGTTTGGAAGCTGTTTTGCGTGCCATCCACATCTAAATCCACCTTATATAAAATCATGTGATCATGTATGGCGCCTGTTGTGTCTTTGTAAAGTTTGTACCCAAAATCGTTAAACGATTTTGCGATATAGTTTGCGGAGATATAACCAGTGGGGGTGGTCTTTACCTCTATCACACCTGATTGATAAAATACATAATCTTGAATATAGTCGTAGTTACCAGCAACAACAACAGACCTAACGTAAAGAGCATAACTTGAATGTCCTCCATAGCTGTAAAATGTCGTGCCGATAAGGTCGTTATGCCGTCTGCTTGGAATGGGTTGGTTCATTTCAAACACACACACTGCATTTTTAAGCGTCTTTGCCGCTGGTCCATCTATGAATACTTCCAAATCCATGAATTCTGCTGTTTGTGGGCAGTCAACGCCACGTATAAGTTGGGCCGCTAAGCCCCCCAGGCCAATGAAAGAATCAAAATATTGAGCATGGATCTGCAGAGGATCTTGCGAAGAGTAGAATGAAGCTAGTTCTTGAGGACTGATTTCATATGCAATCCTTTTATTTCGAAACCTTACATCATAAACAGCTAGACCTGTGTCAATTTTTGTGCCGATGTTTAATTTCCAGGCACTATACGTAATTTCCCGTCCTTTAATAGCGTATCGCCTTCCCGCAGGTTCTACTAAAGAAGGGCCAAACTGAGGTGACTCAAATAGGAAATTTTCTCTTTTTCTCATTGAGCCTTGAACAATTTCTTCCTCCGTTGGCCAGGGCATTTTTACTTTATTTATAGAATTAGCTTTGTACTTTGACACTAGTTCGTCTAGAGAATCAAAGAGTTGTAGGTTGTAATAAACCTGAAAGAAAATTTAAAATAGACGTTTTATGTAACAATGTAAGCGAAACGCAAACAGATACTACATACACCACCAAGAATTGAATTTGCAATGCACCATGTGACTTCACTAGTAAAGTCTTCAAACTGCAAACATGAAAAATTCCCTTTAGTACAATCTGTCAGTAGATTGGCAGTCTAAGTGCATGGCTTTCCACGAACAATAATAAGATTTATTCTCATCTAATCAGCCGAATCGTGCCAACAAAAATGACACTAGAAGAGTGACTCTGCCAAGCGAGGCAGTATACTGGAGAAAATTAAATCGATCATGTATTCGAAAAGCTAACGCTGGAACTTTCTAAAACTTTCTAGAACCTTTTATTGCTAAACGATTAAAGGTTATTCTGGCCGTTTCCAGAATATTCTACGTAGTATTATTTTCACTGGGGTATATTCGTGCATATTCAACAATGCGTTTGTAATGCAGATAAGTGCAACACTAGAGATGTATGTTGTTTTTCGTCATGTTAATCGAGTGATGAGTATTACCCGGTGTCGTTTCTCTTACTGCCACCCTGTATTTACGACATATGAAATCTCACTACGGCCAGGGATAGATCAAAACCCATGTTCATACCAAGACCTATCCAGTAGCTTAATCCCACAAAGAGTATCTATAAGGATCAGCGGAGTTACAATCCTAGGATTTCTCGGTTAAACATTCTATAAATTATCATCCCAGTGAAAGATACTGCTCCTAAACAAAGTCATTACGCGGAAAACGCAGTTGCTTCATAATAGTGACTACAAAATCACGACAGACATCATTTTAAAAAGTCAATTCAGAGAGGATGAAGACATGAATTCAGTGATCATGCCTTCTAAAAATGAAACAAGTCTAATCGCTTCGCATACAAAATCAAGGCTTTTCAGACCATGAAAATGGTCAAGACCATGTAAATTATGCAGATGTCAAGTGTGGAAATGCTATGTGTTGCAAGTTGTATGTTAGTATCGTTGTCATTCCGCGCAATAGTTTACGTAGGAATGTGATAAAAAGAGTGCCATTCAGCACCTGACCTTCGCACCAGGGGCCTACAGCTCCAACGCTGACGCCATTTCTGCTGGATCAAAGCTTACTAAAGAAATGATAGAAACATACGCAGTAGCTCATCCCGTATACACGATACTGTCTATTCAACGCTAAAGGTACATTTGCAGTCAGAATGTTTTGCAATTACGACTTGCACTAATAGTACGAAGAACTAGCATTTGATACTTACCTTTTCTATTGTCCACCGTCGGGGATCTGGATCCGTGTGATCAACCATTACTTCAATAGGAAGGTTATGTAAATACCAACACTCAACAAAGCGCCTCATTCCAACCCATGAAAGTCTACGTTTGCCAGTGGCATCCACACCAAATCCGCCAGGATTCAATGTTAGACGGTTGGTCGGATGTTCGAAATGTCCTCCAAAACTCTCCAGCAAAATCTGTGACATGTAAGGTTTTTTCTTTACCTGACCACTTAAGAATACGGAAGCCGCTGTAAATTCTTTAGAATTTATTGGCCTGTGTTTGTAGGAAACTTCACGTACATTAGGAGCAACGTAGTGCAGAGAGTAATTATTAGGCCGAGGTAAAGGTTCGACGATGTACTCCCTCACGTTAGGGTTACTCATATTACCATTAAAAATTACCACTTTAGCACGCCGCGTAGGTTTTGGTTTCTTCTGTATCAGATGACGAAGAACTAACTCTTTTGGAGGCAAGAACAACTCTATTGAATGAATAATATTTGAAACCATGGGAGCTTTCTCGAAAGGCACTAGATTCAGCTCTTTTCTCTGAAGAAGATAATCACGGACATTGTTCAACTCTTTCGAAGTCAAATCTTGAAAGACGCTAGGATTGGTAGATGTCATTTTAGGATTAGATACCATTCCTTGATGAACTTTATCTTTCTTGCTCCGGTTCACGGGAATGTTTACACATTTACTTTCCTCACTATGCTTTTTTGTTGCTACAACAATTAAAGCAATGATCAAAATAAGGACTATTATGACCAAAACCACGCAGCAGATCTTCCATCTCTTTAATTTTGGCTCTAAAAATTTAAAAAGATGAAAATCTTTGATTGAAAAAATAGGACAGTCAAAGTTTCTAGTAATTCAAACAGTAACAAGGCAGAAAAGATCCAGAGATCGTCAAGGACCTTTATTGAGGATGCCTTATAAAAACCATATCTAGTTAGAATATAGAGTTGAGCTTCTTTAAAATATATTTGATCTTTTGCAGGACTCTCACATAAAAACTTAAATAGGCACCATTATCACAGAAATCAAAGTGCAGTATTTCTGTTGTCAACAGAGGTCATATTAGAAGACAACGTATGTATACTCATGGAGCAGTCAATATCGCTAACATTACGTTTCTTAATTCTACTGCTTTCTGATACTGCTTCTTATTTTGCTACATAGTATAAAACTGCCTTCTTTCATACACGCTAATACATAAAGTGCAATAAGGACAGCTAAGTTCGTCAAAGGCAGCAACCGTAAAAACTTAAATAGGCACCATTATCACAGAAATCAAAGTGCAGTATTTCTGTTGTCAACAGAGGTCATCTTAGAAGACAACGTATGTATACTCACGGAGCAGTCAATATCGCTAACATTACGTTTCTTAATTCTACTGCTTTCTGATACTGCTTCTTATTTTGCTACATAGTATAAAACTGCCTTCTTTCATACACGCTAATACATAAAGTGCAATAAGGACAGCTAAGTTCGTCAAAGGCAGCAACCGTCTTGTAGTTTTTGGATAGTTATTCCAGGCAGCGTGAAGGAAATATGCATTTACGTAGGTTCCCACTAACTGGAATAAAAACGTCATTACCGTTTGAAATGGACACATTCAAAGCTACACAGATATAAGTGCAGGCTTACTTCTTAATTGCCACTTAAAGCAGCCATCATTGTTATACTCTACGCAAACGTGTGTATTTTACGAACAAAATATAACCCAGCAAAACATATATAATTAATTATACTGGTAAAACCGCTTTAGAAACAACTGCCAATTACACCCGAGCGGGATCCAAACTAGCGTAACTGTAGCAGCTGAAGCAGTCAGATTTTAAAGGCTCTTGTTTCAGCGGCTTGCAGCAACCTTTTTGACAAATCACTCTAAGACTCAGGGTAAGTTCCCTTCGGTTTTGGTTCTGGTATTTGCCAGGACCAATGATTTTTATAACCTATCATGTTCACTCGTCCCCTGTTCTTGTTTCATCTCCTTTGGGGCCATTGGCTTTTGTACCCTATTCACAGCGGTCCTGCTAGGGCTTCCGTCTCTTCATTCACTTCAATCATCACAGCTTGCTACCTAAAGATCGTCTTCTTATGGCTCAAAGGACGGCAGCTAATTGTTGAAAAAAATGCAGGCCAATGAAATTACTGGATGAGGTATTGCAGGAAGTATTGAATTGTTTTTCAAAATAAGGCTCCCTTTAACTACTTCTGACTAACACATTTTCAGTAGAAAATTTAGCTTTCCAAGCTTTTCGCCTCACAAGGTGAACATGCATGACACCACAAACCCAAATCCAAGTCCTTGGTGCATTTATTTATCGCCACAATGTTGCCCCTGTGTGTTACTCGACGTTTTGCTAGAGCCTGACATCCAATCTAAACTCGACGCTACATAATTACTTGGTTTAATATTGCATTAGGTCTCATAAAGCGCCTAAATGTTGCTTTGGTAATTGTTGTTGGTTTAGGCCTAGTATTAAAAACTATAAATGCCGGAATAACCTCACCAATGAAAAGTTGGTAAAAACCAACACAAATTAGCAATAATCACACTGAGCTCAATTTACCAAAACATTGTCTACAACAATTGATGGGAGCTACTGCAAGTAAAACATGAACATTAAGGCAGTGAATTTAAATCTTATCTTAAGAAGATAGCAGTAAGTACGCAATGCATAACCGTTCTGCAACGAGCATTTAAATCGGCAATGGTCAAACGTGCGTTCGGTCTTGGTCACCAAGTGTTCAAAATTTTTTGTCGGTAACTAAGCCCGCCTTAACAACTTTAATATCAATTTTTATGCAAATATTAGCAATATTTTTCATTTAAACCTGGGTAAAGATGTTCTAGTTCAATTTACTTTATTACTGGTTAAACTTTTGCTGCTGTTGTTAATGATAAATTCATAATAATAGTATGGAACAACATAATCCTATTAAAGAGCATTTCATAGAAATTTTAAGTACGTTGGGTATACAACTCAGATCGTCCTTGAAATATATTATTCTTGCTAATAATGTAACCTATTTGACTATCGTTAATGTCAAAAAACTTTAACCCCATTATTGGATCTAATTCAAAAATGCAGTTAGCGCCAATATGTAAACAAAAGAGAGAGGTTCACTTGATCCCTAACACTTCAAAACACTCCCAAAGTGGTAGAATTCATGCCGCTAATCAAGCAGACTGATCAATATCATCTATACGCACATTTCAAAGAAGAATACTGCTGACGATTAGAAAAAATCATATAATTAATCTATGACCCATAATCTAATCTAAATCGATTAATCGTCAATACAAAAACAAACTTTAAAAAAAGTTATCCAGTTAAAAACGCGTCAACCCTGAACTCGATATCGGCCGTCAGGTGGCAGCAGCGGGCAACAAGCAAGGGCCACGTGAAAAAGGGTCTAAGGCCTAGTGTGTATACATAGGCTAATTATTAGGCACAACTGAAAATATTGGGGAGGCTTAAGACGCACTAGCCTCCCAACAATTACGGCCCTGTACAATAACTCCTGCTGTTTTTTGAAAAATCGTTTCGATCTCGGACATCTCACACTCCAGCCTGATATCTCGGCCTTGTTGACAAGCGCGAAGATTCATTAGGAAGACGGGAACAGTGAAGAACATCAGGTTTGAAACATGCTGGGGTTTAATTAAATAAGCTGTGATGAATCATGAAGTAATGTCCTTACAAGGAGTACTTAAGCTTAGGGCTACGCGGAGGATTTTTATATGAAACACGTTAGCAAGTCAGAATAAGCAAAAACATAGTTATAGCATTATCAATATCGTAGTAATCAAGGTATATTATATTAGCAGATACAGCTGCTAAGGAGAGGGTACTAATATGTTCCTCTAATCATTAGACACCATGTGTGAGAGCTGATAAGATGCGCGGAATGCATTGACCATCGGAGGTGCATGCCTGGTCGTTAACTTTGTTATGATTAACTGTGATTATCCACTCAAAATACGCACAACGTTGAGAAATATATTAATCGATTACAAAGGTTTGTTATCGTTTAGAAACCAAAATCTAATCGTAATCGGTTAATTGATTAATTGTAAGAGCCCTAATGATTTCATAAAACTGATATTGAAGTTTCTAAGCGGGCTTTAGTTACCAAAGGTAAAATTTCGAACACGTGGTAAGCAAGGCAGAACTCGCGTTTGACTATTTCCAATTTAAGCGCGTACAATGGTTTATGACAGACTTAACCGTAACAATCGAAAGCTAGTCCTCTCAGAACAAAAATTATGTTTTTACACCTTTTTATTGTCATTTTTGCTACTTCTCTATTTTAGCCGACTCAAACCATTGCACTGCCAGACAGTGCCAGTTGTTGCCTAACTTGTGGCGTCATTTTTGCTTCCTATCATTGACGTATTGTTTTCAGCTAATCCTTTAGGCAGTGAGCACTCTTCTCCCAAACTATACGGATTACCTACTCCTTTTAGCAAGTCTCGAGTTCAACCCTGAGTGTCACAATCAGGGTTGCGAACTGGTCTACTGGGAGGCCAGATTTTAGAAATCTGGCCTAATTAGAAAGACGTTTGCTATGAGTATGTTCATTTGGCCTCCAGCTCTCTTTGGCTACTATTTGGCCAATTGGCATCCCATGACATTATTTCTGTCTCCCTTGTATTTTTATAAATTTGGTTGTAAAATTTATGTGTCGAGAAACTGGATTGGAAAAAACAGACTTCAACTATGACATCATAGTCAATTTCTTTGTAATATATAAGTGGATGAAACTTTATTTCTCTTGTGAGCTGCTTTAGTGACCTGACCTTGTACATTCTTTGCGTCATTCAAACAGATGGCTCTGTATGTTGCTTTTGGCACATCAGTAAGCAATGCCATATGCGAAAGAATGCCATATGCGAAAGAATGTTTCATCGTGTCGCTAATGTTAAGGCAAAGCTAAGAAACAGAATGTAACTTGATATCCTGGATGCAGTTATTGTGAAACATGAAATGTGTGAAAATTATCCTAAAAGGTGGAATTTGAGAGTTATGGTATTTTAAATCTCATTAAGAATCATTTGAAACTGGAAAGATGATTTGTTAAAGGTTAACAATTTGTCGATTGATGCTAAACAATAGCTTTGCCGTTGTTGTCAACCTGCCTACAATTTGACCATAGAAACAATAGGCTCGAATTTCTATGAATTTGACCTCCTTCCCAACGATGTTTATCTACTGCTGACCAGTAGGGTCTGGCAACCCTGGCAATCATACCATTTGTCCCATGATATTTTAGGTAGGTGGGGCAGGAGTCACGTTTGCGTCAGTCTCTATACCTTGATCTATATTTGGTGCCAAGCAGAAGCAATTCATTGCGTAATAATACAAACATATCCAAATTATTGGAGGCATGGGATGCCATATTTGCAACAATATGCACTTATCCTACAAAGGAAAAACCAGGGTGCTGTGTTAAACTCATGCTGGAGGTACGCCAGTATCTCCTCAGGTGTACGCTAATGTTAACGATAAGAGTAATTATTTACAAAGCATAAAAAAGGATTTTAGCATTTCATTACGCCAGTATGCCAAGGGGCATAGTTAAAGCAAACTCCACGCCGAAGACTTTCGGTGCATCAAACGCACCGTGGAAGATGTCTTGTGGAGCATTTGGCATCGAAACATGGGTCCTGCGGCATAGGATAGTTTCTGTAACGAGACAATAGAATACCTAAACCTAACCAGTGTCCCGCAAACAGATGCACGCGCCTTAAACGTGTACATTGACATGTTACCCCAATCTACAAGTTCGCCTTCTTATGTCGATTATCGCATTGCGAACATATCTTAACCCTTCTTGCCCGTTCCCACTCCAAGCAAAGAACACTAGGACGTGTCATCAATGTTGTCTCCAAAACACTTAAGGTTAAAATTTGACCTACCTTGCTTATCAACAGCTGTAGCAACTGTAGGGCCCTCCAGTAGATTGTTTAAGTTACTCATATTGCTGAATTTCAATTCTGCCAAAGAAGTTGCACTTGTTGAGCTGCAGTTAACAACCTAAAATATCAAGAAATCGAGAACTGTAGAAGTTGTGCTCATGCCATAGAGTTGGTAGGACTAACCCTATCGATCGTGCTAAAGATTCAGCTAAAAATAATTACCTGCTGAGGTTTTGTTAAGAAATAGCCCAAGCGATACTAATTTCAATTGATCTCTCGTCGTTTGGACAAGAAAGTCTGACGGTGCCCCACAACTAGAAAAGAAATCTCTGTTGGCTATTTGGGAGATGTGCTTTGTTGATAATTCACAAAAGATGTAGTAGTACTACAGTAGTACCGTGGGGATAGCATGACAAACAAAATAAAAAATTTATAATTTTACCGCCCTTTTGTAGAAGAGAATGATCCACCCCCGAATTTTTGACCAGCAAGGTCTTACTCATGCGATAGTTTAAGTCCCTTGCTAATAATCCATATCTAGCCAGAAGTCACTTTTAAGGCAATAGTCATAATAAAATTGTTTGGCGAAAGAACAAAGCAGAAACGCTCATTTATTGTCTTTTCACACTTTTCAGCCAACATGACTGAGTCCATTTGTGTTGCACAAGAGCAAAAGAATAGCAATGGCCAGGTTATTGTCTGCTATTATCTAGCCTGTGGTGATCAGAATAGCGACGCCTCCGACCACAGACGTCAAGTGCGTTGATATCTCCACGAGAAAAATTGATTGGAATCCCACATTGATGTTTTAATACTAACTTAATGACGTAGCTAAGGCCCCCTTTACACGGTGCCGGACAAGTTTTTGTCCGCTCAAGTTTTTGTAC
>JANTCA010058622.1:20212-38666 GCA_024741275.1 Chironex yamaguchii
AGATTCGCACCCTTTTACAGACCCTAGCCGTTGACTGCGAGTTTTCGGAAATCAGTTATGAAATTGATTAACAAGCAATTTTGTTGGATATTTGTCACAGATAAGGAAATGAGCGTTGCCTAATCCAACATATGGGCTACCGTCTATACTATAGGAGGGTCGCTAAGAAGAGACAAGTAGGCCTGCAGTATATATTACGCTTTCACATTGAATCGAATGCCGCATTTGCCTTCGACATTCTTTCAGCATGAGTGAGTCACTACACACAGTGTAAGTTATTAGTAAGTCCAATCACTTACCAGTGGCTGTAAGCAACCACTGAAACTGAGTTTTTTATTGGAGGTATTAAACGTAATCGAACGAATCGCGCAGTAATCATATTATAACGGAAAGAGGCAGATGAAAGGTGTAAATCGTATATTTTAACAGGAGGAAGACTGAACAAACAACCAAGGAGGACTAATCTGAGATATGAGCAGATCAGAGCAATCTTGTTCCCCATAGGTAATGAATAACACCCAAATTCCACACCCTTAACAAAATTAATAATAAAAATACATACTTAATGACAAACATACATACCTTTTGGTCCTTTGTGGACAATGGTACCTCTGTCATGTCACTGATCGCCAACCATTTGGCATAATTCACGATCTTCAGCTCTCCCCTGCAAATGTATAAGCACATTAATTCAATAGTAGGAACCAGTGCAACTCCTAGGGAAAATCGACACCATCATCTAAAGAACAAAACAGATTACGAACGACAGTATTTACCAAGTAGACAATGCTAGCAATGGCTATCTCCTTGAGTACAAAACTGCTGTAGACTCGCAGTTGACACAAGTAAGTACGAAGAAAATATTTGCATCATCGGCCACAATCAATAGCTCATATATGGACCCCAGTATCACATCGAATATGCAAGTTCGCCGGTGTGTAGGTAAACTCAAAGAATAAAGCTAGTCACATTGCCATCGGTGCAGTGCTGATTTACACAAAAAATGGTCAATTGTGAAATTACTTCTGTGGTCCTCTTGCTGTCTAATTGTACAATTTGTACATCTTGAGGCATAATCATTGAGATGCATTTCTTTCCACCTTCCTGAAAAATTGAAAACTTCCTTCAAAAGCTCGAAGTCCAAAGCATCATTCAACGTGTTGATGGTCTACGAATAGTCTACGAACGACCTACGAAGGTAATACAGTACTGTATCTTCAAAGATGGTACATGTTTTTCGGGAAATTGTTTAACTGGTAAAGTATGAACACCAAATTGGAAACATGACGGATTGTTAGCTTTTGACTACGCCATCAAAATTGACGACGAAGAGCCTCGAGAAAGCACGTTTTCATGAACAAGTAGGATTAAATAGCACGAAAAAGAAAGGCTTGCCATCACAACTGTCATTAGTCAATTAGAATGCTTTGACAAGTAGCCTGGGACACGGGCTAGTGACAAGTCCAAATTTGCAAAAGACTTACTAGTGAATAGTGACAAGTAGATGTGATATATATATATATACTGGTACTCATTGCCCTTGGAAGGATGGAAGTATGAGTGAAACATAGCAATTCCAAGGGGTAGTGAACTCCTGTCATTTGCTCGGAAGGTACGGCAAGTACTACCAGACTCTTGTTTCATGTAAAGTGTTACATTTAGTGATACCTATCAAAGCAGCTTCGTATAGGCTAACCTACTAATGCCAGGATAGTGAAACGTTTGGCACTGTAACAATCCAACTTACACCAGAAATTCTGACAATTAATCGCATGGAAATATTTTGGCTACCGAAAACTCGCTAAAAATGCTTTACTACTGTCGTATAGCAAAATACAATTTTACTTCTCAGAAGAAAAACAAGTAACAAGTGTAATTAATCATAGTTCCGTCTCTTTAGATCTTTAAATTTCACAGTCCTTGAATTTTAAAGCATATCTCTATAAGATGCTTGTATATGCGCGACATGAAATAAAGCGAGCTCCAAAACATAACCCTAAAGAACAAACGCAGAGGGACGTAAAACTTAGACTACAGATTTTACTAAATGACTATGGAGCAATTTATACTTTGTAATAAATCGGCGCACAGGTTTACTTCAGTGTACTGTGCAAAAAACTCTTCTTGCCCCTTGTAAACAGTGCCATTCAACTTCCCTTGAATCTTCTGGAATTCGAGGAAAATATATCAAAAAGGGACTGGGGCCGAGCAATTAACAAGCAGCGCTATCGCTTACCTAGGACAGGCATAAGTTTATGGTATGGCTGTGCCACGAGAAAAACTAGCATCACAATGGCACAAAACAAACCATTTATAACACGCTCGTCACAGAAGACATCGATTCTGTACACAAAGCATCGTGTTTCAGCCAAACCAGGCCGGTAATATTGAGTCTGAAAATGCGAGAAAGACACTACACACAGTTTCTAACAAAACAATAAAAATACGCAACTTTATCTTTGCGAGATGAAAAATGGTCTATTAGCGCATGATCAACTTATAAGGCCTTAGTCATGCGATGCTGGAAGCATCGGATAAACTCTGTAACGAATTAGATTACTGTTATATAAAACAGTAAGGTGTCACAGGCCACTAGCTGCTTGACAGAGCCGGTCCACTAACTATCCTAAGCGACTAATCTGCCTTAGAAATTAAACAAGTTGTACAGTTATTAAGGCTTAGCGCAAAGTCTAATATAGCGCAATATTAATATCCTTACGGGACTGTCGTAACTGTTAACAGGACGAGTCTATTGACGAAAAAGGATGAAAATCCAGTCCAGTGACGCATATCCAGCTCAGAACAACACGAGTGGTATTTGAGGAATGAAGAGTATGGAAACATTTAAGACCACAGTATATTTGACTCTTATCTTTAAGAGTAGAATGACATCAAAGGAGATTTTACAGCCACAAAAATATTTACCCGAAATAACAGATGGCTTTATGAAATTACTTTCTTTGTGGAAAATTTAACGTAATTTTTCTACATACGAAAATTTACTTACAAACATTTGTTTTTTGAGTTTTTACCTTTAAGAATAGACTGACTTTATTGTAAAAATCGACTAACCCAATATTGCATGACATCAAAGTATAGGAAATGACAAAACCAAACTATAAAAGCCTTTTATTGGCAGAGAAATAAGGCCAGGTTAGAACAGTAGTTTTAAGTTAGAAAAGAGCATATTCAAAAAGTCTGAACGTAGCATTCCTGGCAAAATTGAGCCAAATTATAATGACATTGTGTTATACGTCTCTACTAGTTACATTTATTGTTACGAATTGTTAAATATTTAAACCATACCTACTCCTTGTTATATTCCACGGACAAGTCAAGTGAACGATTTAATGAGTTAGGACATGCAATGCCCATTCCTATAAATAAAAGCTACAGCTTACTTTTAATAAAATTGGTCACCATGTTCATTTGTAAAGGCGAATGCAAAGTCCTCACCCCGACAAAAAGATCAATGTTTTAGTCGATGTTCGTTGCTACAATCATGTAGTGTCCAAGGTTGCTGGCCAAAGGGCTCGAATATATCTAAAGAAATTCACTTGGGGAACCTAGGACGTGCCTCAAAATGTCGCTCTACCGCATTGAGTTCGGCATTAATCTTCCTACTCACCTTATTCAGTTGCAGAAACTTAAACCAACTCAACACTCATTTCTTGGTACTTCGTATCTTGAATCAGACGGGAGATCTTTTACTCCTATTCACATGTACATGCAATGTTCACTAAGCATGTTAAAACTCTTTAAAAGTAAGAACATAATGACGCGGCTCAATTTGCTGGAACAATAGGAATTCAATCCCCGATACCCGATACTTGTTTAAACAAGGTCAATCTGCACTTGAATTTGAAACAGAAGTAAAATTATGACTGTGACCACCAGAGCGCCGAACCCGAGTCCGTGACTTCAAATCTGACTCGAATCACTCAACTAATGTGTACAAGGTAACCAAACAACTCGATATTTTCTTGGATTTTTGACCGGGCACGAAATGTTAATGTCATAACTAGTTTTCTAATGCTGTACAGGCAGTTTCTGTTGAAAGCGATGTCCTCTGTATGGAAAATGAAATACGAGAACGTTAATGTTCCGGACGGTTTATCGTTGGCTATTTGTAACACAAGAGGGGCGAGCGTTAGTTTGGTCGGGGTGCTAAATCAGTCGGGAACATTTCTACAAGTAGTCAAAGTCACTTTATCACAGACGAGTAACAAACTTGGGTTTTTAATCAAGTAGTTATGCACGTCATCTGTTACAGAACTGAATAGAAACAAAACGAACCCTTAAAACACTTCAGTGCAAAAAATATCCCTAGTTGGTGATTTCTAAATCCTGTCACCCTTTCCACATTTCAAGCACTTTCTTAAGGAAATAGCGTAATACTATATCCTGTCAAATGTTACATTATTTCATTAACCATAATGCACTGTATATGAGAATGTGGAACAAAAGGAACAACATGACTACATGTGCGATGCCAGAGTTAGGATGGCAAACAGAACTCTACATGCCCAAATTACACAGCATAATGAAAAAAGTAGTTTCTCACCTCTTACGCATTTTAATAATAAATACTTATGATAATTATAATGGTCATGAATCCATTAAAAATCACATCAATGTTAATTGTCTTCCTGAATTCAATGCATAGGAGATACGTCCACTAGATTTTCTGCTCGCTAAGTATTAGCAGATTTCCTTAATCTCCACAAGTCATGATGACAACATAATTACTCCACAGGATTTAGCAAACCCTGAGAGCCAACAAGCTTGCTCAAATTTCAATCAATAAATCGATCTAAGGGCAGAATCACGACCAATTGCACGGGTAGATCTCGAAAGATATAAAATCATTCTATCTACAATATTTCGGGTTTCAGTCCAAATGTCACTTCTCCTAAACACTAAGCTTAAAATATCAAGAAAGTTTTAGTTTAAGTTTATATTAGATGGACATATTGATAAGTACCTCCACAAAGCAAAAGGATGACTCATTTCTTAAAACTGTTTAGATGTATGCCCTAGTGTACCTCTAAATCCATTGCATCCCAAAGAGAAAAAACCTGCTTGATTAAGTTGAGCTATCGTCAAAGCAAACACAAACTCTACAAAGTAATATCGGATCATGCTGCTACTCACAAATTTGAAAGAACGATACTTCTGCAAAATGGGAAATAACAATCATGGCTTTTATTTTTACCAAATTTGAACTCAGTATGTCATGATTTAATTACTACTGCAACCCATTTTGCTTTATAGTATCTGATCTCATCTGTCGACCCCTCACTTGAGATTGTGATATTTCTGATATGGTTTGACCATGAATTTAGAACTAATAAATAATGTCTCTATCCATTATTTCAACATCTGTATCATTGAATGGTACAATAACGTTCACAAGTGCACCAGGAAATATTTTTTGCGACAGGCAGCACCAAATCAAGGTCTTCATCATCTGACTGTTCGTCTAACCTATATATACGAAAAAGAAAATTTCAGTAAATTTAATATGTGGTAACAATTCACTATATAACATATACATTACAAATACATTACAAACAAAAAAATAAAATAGTATAATTTACTATAACAAAACATAATAAAATAAAGTACATGTTACAAAACATATATAATAAAATGTAGTACAAAACAATACAACAAAATATAAAATATAGTATCATATAACACAGATCAAGATAATATAGTATAAAAGAATATAAAAGAATAACACATCAAACAATACAATATAAAATGATATGATAAAATATGATACAATGTCTATGATATGATATGACATGATATGACATAATATATGATATGATATGACATACGATATGATACATGATACATGAGATGTTATCAACATGGTGTAATAAAGTACTGTAGAGCTCAGTATAGTGCAGTGTAGTGTCATGTAATTACAACATTGAAGTGTAAAATAATATAGCGTACTTGCAGTAGTATAATAAAGTTCCAAGTATTAATATGCATGTAAGTGAATTAGTGCATCATTCCAAATTACTTCTTAACACCGCTTACTAGTACAAAATTAAGTACAAAATTCAACCATCGTGTTTTAGTTAGATATCAGCTAAAGAGTATACACAGGCAATAAGTATAATTGTGTGGCAATAAATAAGTGGAGGCAGATAACAAGCAGAAGTAGCAAAGCCAATTTTAATACCTGTAACCATCCTTCAAAAGTTGCTTTCGACATTCAACAGGTCCCTGAAAAATGAAACATGGGAATACTTGTCACAAAATTATATACAAAGCCACACTTAAAAGTTCTGGACTCTGAAAATTGACATACGAAATTGAAATGCTTAATGTGAATGAAATTCTGTATTACACAGACTATACCAAAAACTCATATAAATCTAATGGCTTTTCCCTTCCAGAAGTAACTTTGGTCACTTTTCATGTTAGATTGGGTCAAATAAGGGTTAAATAGCATGAATAATAGAAAGTAATCAAGTAACCTATATGCCATAAATGGCTTATGCATGTACTTATAAGTAAAACTATTTAAGAAGAAAACAATAACATCTTCAACTCAGTTGTACACTTGACCTGATCCTCAATTCAATAAGCTTTAAAGTACTTACTTTACTGTACTTTGGACTTAAAGGCTGCTGAAAGATGATTATTTCATCATCTGGTGACTTTAATGGAATGTCTTCAAAATCTTCATCACTACGAAGAAAGAACAATGTGTCAGAATGCCACTGTATCAGTATGATTTGAACCAAAATAGGCAGAGAAGAAATTGGAAAGGGTAAAACTAACTTTTAAAGTCCTGATGAGAAATATTTGCATTTCACACCCACCCAACATTAAACTTATAAAGTTGTAGAGCATTGGCAACCTCTGTCATGGTGAACCATGACAGCATCCATGAACTTCTGAGAATATCACAAGATGAAACTTCCCAGAACTATATATGTATTCAATTCAATATTCTAGTAATCTGTCTGCATGCATACAAATGCATGTTAGACCTAGGTAGGCACTGCACTTGTTCAACTTGCTTATTGATAAAGCTGAGTTTATGGTAGCTTTTTATAGTACAGTAGTGTTTCTACAGTGTGACGGGACTTCTTCCGTAAATTTACAGAAGATACAAAATACAAGATACAAAACCCCCTCATACATATACTGTAGTGTACAGTCAGCCGACAATCTGACATCCAAAAAATTCAATATTATTGACAGGATATGTTAAACAGGATCTTGTCACCTAAACCAAAGCATGAGTAGGGATGTTTACATACTGTAAATCTACAGTTTATACCTTAAAAGGAATTTCAAAAATTTCATTAATCCCACTACATTGTTCAAGTATGTGTCGTGGTAACTTCTTTTAGCAAGTAAAATGTCACAAAGTCAATTATGTTGGATCAGGAAAAAAACAATGGTTCCCTCACATTGTTACTGATATTACATTTTCATCATAGAGGTTATCATTGTATAAAAGATGTACCTATGGATTCTACTCAAGGGATATCTGTATAATGGACAGCTGCACCAAAAGTGGCAAAGTTTACTGTACCTTACAGATGATGTGCTAGCATTGCTCTGAGATGTCATTTCTAGGTTCATGTATCCTCCTCTTCCATCTGATGACAACCTACAAACGAAAAGTCAGAAAGTAATAATTGACTAAATGGCAGCAAAATTATGAATTTCTGCTTCACCGACTACAGGGTTCTGGTTTTGATATCAAGGATGTTAAGTGTCCTCCATCAAACGTTTGTGTTAGGATGGTATATTGAGTCTAGCATTGAGTACAAAGGTTACCAGATTGAATCCCTGTGGCTCCCTCTTAACTGCAGCTATTGTGGTTATGCACCACTCATAAGAAACACACATTGAATAAGAATAAGAATATTGAATAAGAAGTACTTTCCTCCCCAAAAGTTGCCTTTATAACTCATCAGTGAGGACTATGTCAACCCATTTGGACCCGTAAATCATTGTATCAGTTTGGGAGTGATAGGTGGGTCAACAGTCTCATTACTGCCAGGAACAGTCATCCATGATTCAGCAACCAGAAATAAAGGGAGAAAAATACACAAGCTGTAGAGAGAACATTAAGTGATGGCATGCTATGGCAGGAGTTATAGAGTGGCCTCTCACCATTCCAAAGAGCCTTCACAAAACACATATTGGATAGGAAGTATTTTCTACTCTTAAGTGTTCCATTTATGGCTCATAAGCGAGGAACCTGTCAACTGATTTTGACCTTTAAATCCTTACAAGTATTGTTTTGGGAGTGACAGGTGGGTCAGCAGTCTCATTGCTGCCAGGAACAGTCATCCATGATTCAGCAATCAGGGGTGAAAAATGCACAAGCGGTAGACATCACAGCAAGCACACACATCATTGGTACACTATTGCTAAACAGTGCTCAATCAGTCAAAAATGTGTAATGTCAGAGAAAGATAATAAAAAACTACAAACAATATCATCCTTACGTAGATATTCACACTAAGACAGACAATCCTTAGAGGAACATAGTTAATACATTTAGAATTGAAATTTGAAATCATAAATTGCTAACATAATTCAACATTACCTTGCTTTCCTTGTAATCTTTGCAAAACTACTACCAACACCTCCATTCAATAAATTATCTAAAAGTAGTGCAAAAAGGCATTAAGACAATAGTGCTCACTAGGATGCTTAAATAGATAGCTGGTTTTTTCATAAATGTATGGACTTTTAAGTACTAAATAAGTTACATAGTCCAGGACAGTTTGTGCAAACAAATAAGGAACAATTGGAGAATATGATCATAAGAAAACATAGTTTGTCTCATGGCAATATTTTTACCTTGTCATATTCAAAAGTTCATAAGAAACACTAAAGGCTAACAAAGGATTGGCTTAAAATATGCAGACCACGACTTCGATACAATTAAAGTCCAACAACTGTTAGCTTGAATCTGAAGCTGCACCCCTTAGATTCAAGTATGCCATTCTAGCAATGATGTTTAGGGGGATTTTTACTTAATTCAACTTAACTTGCAATTCAGTTTTTACCATGCAGCAGCCATGAGTTAAAATTAAACAACTGTTGTCCCATCCCAATATAAAAGCTCGGTTTCAAACATTTCAATGCTGACAAAAAGCCAGAGGAAAGGAACCACTGCATTTCATCAATTTTTAAAAAACTGAAAAGAACCCATTATAAATACAAGCAATAGGAAAGTTAAAAATGTCACTTGAGAATACTTCCTGTATTCCATGTTGACAATACATAAACTCTGACGTTTGTCATGCACAATGTTTTTTACACTTACCTGTCACAATGGTCAAATATTTAAAATTTTACAATATAAATAACAGGTGTTCATTAAAAAGTTTTTTAAAGTACCAAGCACTTCTTTCAGTAATACAAGAATACATAAGTTCATTATCTTACCATGTTTAGAATCAAGATTATAAACTATGTCCAATTCGACAGCTGACTGATCAGTGTTAACCTACATGGCAAAAAAATGAGCTTAAACACCTAAATACAAAACTGATAAAATTTTGTTGAGAATCAGTTATTTAGAAAAACACTGGTGATTGTTTAGCTGTGTCCTATACATAGGAGAAGAACTGACAGTACAAGATCTGGTCGCTGTGTATCTGTATAGCATATTAACAGAAGTGTGGGTGTGGGAATAGAAGGATGAAAGTGAAGATGGTCTTTTGAATGTAGGGATAGATTACTTACAGGAAAGCTTAGTGACTATGTGAATGCATGGATGTATGGATGGATGGATGTATGTATTTATAGCCTGATGCATAGATGGATGGATGAATGTATTTATAGCCTGATGCATAGATGCATAGATGGATGGATGGATGGATGGATGGATAGAAGGATGGATAAATGTATGCATGGATGGGTGGATATATAGACAGCTGGCCAACTGGGTACATGGTCTAGGACCAAGGTTTCCTGACTACCAATCTGATAACTTTTAATGTCATTCAGTCCTAAACATCCTCAAGTAAGTCTCATTTCTGGTCTCATCAAGTATATGCATACAACTGGCAAATTTTACATTTACAAAGTCAGGTTAATCGTGATTTGCACAAGACTCTTGTACATGCAAATATTGTGGCTAAAAGAACCAAGAAGTGACAGTTAACACTCACAACATGTGATTGGTTAGAACTCTGGGTATCTTGGTATCCTATATAAACTAATGCAAGCAGTTTACTAATTCTTAACACCCTCAAAAGGCTGTAGTTAAAATGTAAAATTAAAGGGTTAGCACAAGGCCATGCACACTGTTATAATTTGTTAATAACTACTCCTATACAGTTAGGTAGCTTGTATGTGAAAGATCTCACCAAAATCTGCCATACGCCTCAGTATGGGCACATGGTTAGTAAACAATTCAAACTTATTTGGAATGGCAAAAATTGTCACAACTAAGTTGTAGTGCAAAGAACACCCAAACAAGCTCCCTTTTAGCTTAAGGAAGTAGATTAGACAAGTTAAGGCTGATAATCTGGGATGACACAGAATTTTCCATTTTGTTTATATAAACTAATTGGTCTTTTTGGAATTTTTATTTCCAATATGACGTTCTTGAACATCATATAGGTACCACAGTGAGAGTATGAAAATGGAGCTTGAATAACATAGAAATCAGTAACAAGCAATACCTAATACACTAGACATGAATCTTCTATCCTTAATTACAATAAACAAGCATAATTACCTCTTACGTCTGAGAAAGGAATTAGTTGATGATCCCTTAAATTATTGATGATAAGGCACCCTCCTTATCCATAATAACTCTGATTAAACCTGTTATGTGCCAAGTGCTCGATAAACCTATAAAACTATGCTATTAACACACAAATGAGATCTAATCAACGCAGAATGTAAATATTAATTGCACTGTTAAATACATACTAGACATTAGAGTAATTCCTTTTATCTCTTTCAACCAGTACTGTTTGCACGATACGGTGCATGAGGACTCTCCACCCCGAAGAGACTGCTTGCATGATATTGTAACATTATGTAACACGAAGCAACAGTCAAAGCTAATGCACTCAAGACATGGCAATTAACAACTCAAAGCGCGTCCTGGCATTGGGCTAATCCCATTAATATAATTGAAGTGCGAGCTTACTGTCTAATACATATAAAAAACTAACACATACAAAAACTGGTACATACGAAAGACCGGCTCCCTTCTAAAAGATATCAAACAGGCAATCACAGTATAAATTAAGCAATTTCAAGAAGCTGCAACAGGGCTTACTGTGGGGTCAGAAGTCCACTTGCTGTCAGCTGAATTAGTATCAGCTGCTTCATTAATACTTGAAAGGTGTGTTATCTCGCTGTATTTGATAGCTCCGTTTTGAGTTAATGGCATCATATCCTTTCATTGTTATAACTTCAGGAAGCAAGGACATCATGTAATTTCTTCCTACTTGATATTTCCATATCATGTGTTATCTTCTGACGCTAGCCGTTTCTCAACTCCAGTGCTTTTTGTTTTCGACATCAATGTATGTCAAATACAACGAAAAAACACGAAACAAAACAATACTTGATGTGTTTCACAAATGATTTCACTGAGTCAAAATTAAATACAGTGGGCGTTTCCGCATAAGATGGAGAACTTGCCAAATAATTTGGTCAAAATAAACTTATAGTTATTCCCGAAAGAAAATTGAGCTTTTACTTACTCAAGAACTATGATTCATTCTGGTGCTTTCCCAGTGCTTTGCATAATGTATTTAAGACTTGATACATGTTGACAGAAAGTGCGTAAAATAAAAGCGTGAAAATGGCATCTATTGCAAAAACATGTTTAGACTGTCACTGACAGTAGTAACTACCCACAATTGCTTCATCCCTAATTCAAAGTGATAATTGCTACAGTCACAATCGTTGTAGTTATCAAGTTTATAATAAACAAAAAATTAGCATCAGATTCAGAGATTGTGCTACTCGGTTTGAAGACCCTTGATTCGGTAGTATCTGCCATTTGCTAAATATACTTTTTCAATTAATAAAATTTGATTTGCAAACTGCAGGTTGGTGCGAGTGGTATCTTAATGGTCAAATTCATAGTACCTCTTACACGAGCATATGTCCAAGTCAAAATTTTAATGGGATGTCTCGTAGTTTAGCGTGTAACGTATTGTTTTGCGTCCTGTTACAAAAGCCTTCAAAATCAATAGTACTGGGCGCGAATGAGTTTTGGTATTTTTGCAGATATTTTAAACTTGCAGAAGGAAGACATGACTCATCTTGAAAGTGAACTCCTTATTGTTGAAGTCACGTTGGTCACCTTTCCCCAAGTATATAAGACAACATCATATAAGCAGGCTCTTTTGAGCCGAGAGTCCTCATGCAGAGTACCGTACAAACTGTACTGGTTCAGAGAGACTGAAGGGCTCATTCAGACATCAAAATTTTCAATGCAAGCCTCGCGTGGAAAGGACCAAGAGACCTTTATTTAGCCCTGGTTCTTGGTTTTACATCCAGAGGTCTCGAAAATCACCACACTTTAGATACATGTACTACTACTCACAGTCGCAAGTGGCACCCAGACTGAACGCAATACTTCAGAACCTTCGAGTGGCGTTGCAAGGATTTTCGGTTTTGCAAACAAGAATTCTTAGTAAGGATACAGAATACATGTCTCTTTTAAGGGTACCCCGATAGACAGGCACTCAATAATACTTAGGACATTCAGGGTTAATGACTAAGAATCTTTCGATCTTTCTTACTGAGCTGTGTAGCTCAGTAGAAATGACGTCAGGATTCGAAGCTTTGGTAGTCTCAATCAGAACTTACTTTTGTTCAAAATCATTCTGTCTGCTTCTATGTGGAAATATTAGGATTTCATCAATCAATCAATTAGTAAATTCGCATTCACTTTTAAACTTTTCAGTTAACGTGGTTTCTATCTTAACTGCAACGGTCTATAGAATAGTCTGTGACAAGTTCTATGTTGGTTTTTCTCGCAATCTTTCAACACCGTTTCCCTACTTCTAGTTTTGTTCTTCCTTTTTACTTTGTTCCCAAAAAAGGTGATTTGATGCAAGGCAATGAAGATGCCGCAACTGTATGCACTGCATGTAACTGCAATCTGTAAATGCTTTTATTAAAATGATTGGTTAATATGTTCCTCGTGTTAGATCGTACGATTTTGTAAAATTATAAAAGAGACGAGTCCATGCGTTTTAAATAAGAAGCAACAAGGATTCGGAAAATTAAGTCACGTTATCTATTTCTTGTTGAATTTCTGTTGATAAAAGCAATGATCTGGTAGAATTAGCAGGAGAAATTTTGTGTCATTTCAACATACTACCATGGTTCATAGTGATGACCTATCGTCATCGTATATGTCCCGATAGCTCAGTGGTCGGAGCAGTCTGCCAAAAATCGAAGGTCATCGGTCCCCACACAGGAAGCATGGTTTGTTTCCCAGAGTTTCTCCAATTTCACTTGTAGTTCATACGCACGTCAAAAGCACACAGCTAAAATGTCATAATATTGTGGAAAACTTGAAACGGGAAACTTAAATGTTTCAATAAATTGCTTGATTGGTTTGATAGTTAAATGATTGAATACAAAAATAATCTAACGATCGTTTAAATCAACAAATGATTCATTTATTACAAACAATTCAACATCAAAACATAGTAGCACAAGCCCAAGCAGGGACGATGTGTATGTTTTAAATATTCGAAATAATTTTAAAGAAATATTACTTAAGCAAGTTTTCCCAGTTTTCCAAATAAATGACCACTTCTCGTAAAGCGGAGAACTGGCCAATAGTGATAAAAGCCTTTTTATCTTCTACAGTATCAGTCCCTTTTTCGCTCAACCTGGTTTTCCTATTTTTATTCACCTGGCTAATTTAGGAAATGTATGTGGTATTCCTCTATAATGCCAGAAGGGTTGAAAGCCAATGCAAAGGAACAGCATGATGACGCAATACTTGTCTTGTTGCTTAACTAAAATTGATGTCCTTAGGAACTCCAATTCGGTACGATAAATACAACAAGCATATTTTCGACTACTTTCTACCAAACAACTAGAAACCGCTAGTGTGATTTTTGAATAATTCATTGATATGATGCAATACAGAAGATTCATCAGATTTAATGTGAGCTTTGAAAAATGCTATTTGATGTCATAGGTCTTGACTGTCTTGCACATTACTTTGCATAATGTTCAACTTTGTGCCACATTTACTGTTGTTTGGCTAATATTAGATACTTAATAATCTAGGAAGTACAGTAAGCCTACACATTTATGCAAAGCTTGCTTATGCCATTCCCTCATGATGTTTGACTTATAGTTGGCATTATAATGTCACCTACCTCATCACTATACATTGTCTGATAATAGAATTGCTACAGCTGCAGATTATGAAAAAACTTCTGAGTCGTTAAGCCTAACTTGGTTGTTTTCATGATGTTTAAGTAATCGTAGACAATGAGCTTGCAATCCAAATTTTACCACTCCATACCGTTTACCAAGGACCAGCTAGAATTTTCAATATAAAGGCAACTGCTCTTTCTGCCAGATCAATAAGTCTATAAGGAGTCTCTCCAAGAATGATAGATATTTTCTTTAGTTAAAGTTCTGAAAATTTAATTCAACCAGAGACTTCTTCGACTGAGATAATATGGAGGTAGACAGGGTAGTTTTGTGTAATAAAGACAAATAACTTTGCAATAGTCAATAACAGCGATTGAAACGTGGTTACATGGGTTATCTAAGCTAATTCAAACCACGTCGGCTAGGTATCATGACAGATTTAGGTCAGTCGGCATAAACATTTGCAATTAAAACGTGTTTTGTGACTCCAATAAATCAATTTATTGCAATGTGAAGTAGGGTGAAAACGACTGCAACTTATCTAATCAATGTGTGTCCTTAATACAAATCGTTACACAACTATAGGTTATTGTTTTGCAGATAAATTAAAATAGGATCAAATTGTAATCAACGTCAACTGAAGTTAGCTGTTGAATAGCCCAAACATGTTATGCAAATTAAGGAGTGTTGTTTCACTGACTAGTCCTTTCTGATTTTTATGATGTTTTATCTTGTCTCATATGAGCAATCGATTTATTTTTTAGATATACGCTGTCCCGAAAAGGCATAATATTGATGGCACGTGCACGCTCCACTCCTGTAGTATATCACCTTCACGTTTCTTAATACTCTGTTTAGAAAAGTGCAAGGGATCAAATTTCTTTTGAATAGCTCCATAAGGGAAATTAAAAGTAGCTTAGGTGAAACAGAGGAAATAAGCGTAATAAAGATTTCAGTCCAAAATAATACTATTGATTAAGAAGCCGAGTGATACTGACCTGCAGAACCGAAATCGTACTCAAGCGCTACATTCGAGCATACAGGAATACCTAAAAGCCCTAATGCAACTTAATACAGACTTTTTCAAGTCAGTTTTAGAGTCTATCACTTTTGTTGTTTAAACACTACCACAACTAAATAAAGTACAAGTTATTGAAGGTAGAAAGTTCTCTCAAACAGCATTACCAGCAATCAGAGTGAAGAGGTGATATTGTGCTTGTGAAAATTTATGTGTTCACGGAGTTGGAAACCATCCTTCTTCCACGACTTCGTAAACAATTTTTGAAAATCAGACATGATAGAAACCTGGGTTTGGCCAAATCCCAGTCGCCGTAGTCCTTCGTGGGCTTTCAAACATCGAGTAAGAACTGCGCTTCATGATTTTGTGTAAGCTACTTTCTTTCACTGATTACCCGACGCCTACCTCGACGTAAATGTGTCCGTAGATCAGTCGAAAAGTCTACTTCGAGGTACAATCCATTGTCCTATTGGAGTACGGAAATTCAATTACTTCACATGGTAGTCTGGAGCTATAAAGCTAAATACCTACATCTGGTACAGACGCCAGTTAGCGCCATTGATGGAGATGAGACGCAAATGTGCTTAGTTCGGACGATAATGGGTCATATTTAGACGATGGTGATGTCGAGATGCAAACTAGTTGGTAAGTCGAGGACTGACTGACAATGACGTTTGCTTCTTCACTTTACGATAGCCTATGTGCATATTATCGTGCTTTGCCTGACGTCAGTTTTTCCTATACAACTCAAGTATTACTGAAAAACGACAATTTCGAAGGATTGATCTTAAATGATGACTTCACAGGGTTGGTGTCAATCAAAGAACTAGTGCTTTACATTCCCGACCCCGAAAAACAGGGAAACAAAACTTGCCTTGTACAAGGAAGTAGAAAATAAACTACGGTCGATCTAATTGTCATTTTGTTAACTCAACAGTGCACTGCCTACACTGCGAAAAAGTTGCCTGTTTCATTGACGTAGCTGCCACATTCGATAGCAATCTTTCTTAAAGAGAAAACAAGGTAGTATTTATCAACTGGTAATCAGTTCATCAAGTATTACAGCAGGACGTCTGTAAGATTACTCCCTAAAAAGTTCTCTTTTCTGGTAAACAACCTATTGCTTTTAACGTAACAATCACAATACTTTGTAAATGATAGAGAATATTTGTTAAGCTCTTTATTAACTAGGGACCTATTTAATATTGAAGCGTGTTGCACTTTGCATTACCTCAACCCATACCTAAAAAGTGAGCAAATAGGAGTTTTCTTTGTCCCTAAATATCTTTTTCTAGCAACCTGATAACAACCGTTTTGTCATTATGGTGCTGGTATGCATGTTGATTTTATTAACGAGATGTATAAAAGAAGGCCTCTGTCTATCATCTTCAGATGGGCATCATCAGAAGACACTGTTGGTTGTTAACCAAACAAGTTGATGCCGACCAGTCAGTAGCAGGTAAGTGCATTTTGGAGCTAGATGGCAGTGATTGCATGTGTAGTGCAAGGCTGCTATGTTAATTATCTTCTTTAACCAGAATGTTTAGTTATTACAATTGCAATTATATTGTTATCTTAATAATGTTTATCTCAATGTGAAGGATCCTCGCTATTGTGTATCATGCATTACTATTAAGTATCACTTCGTTTGTATTTCATTCAGTGGGTTCTGTGTAATGTTGTGCATATAATTGGCAGATACAGTGACTACGTCATGTCATACAACATACATCTTATAATCACCACATACACATACATTGTCAGTGGTGATTATATGATTCAGTTCCTCAGAGATATTGAAAATTAAAACCTTGGGGTGCAAGTCGTTGGTGCCATTTCCGTGTTCTTGAGTCTTTTTTGGCACATTTTGTTAGGTTCAAGGTTAGCTTTAGGCACCTGACTTTAACCACGAGACAAATTTCGGTTCTGTAAAAAGTAAAATTATTGCTCAAGGTAAAATAAGTGCCAACTTTGCATCTATAGTCCAACAGAAAAGTGCAAACCCTGCAATGACAAGGCATTATTTTGTAGTTGTAGATTTACTGCTTCTCCTCTTGCGCGTGTGTGCAGATCCTGCAATCGTATAGTAATCTAAACTACAAATATCATCATCATCACGTTTTGACGGCACTGTGCTTGCTAAAAATACAGGAATTTTCTTCACCATGGTTTTGTGCGATTTGAAGTCACCGTTGTCATTTTGATGTCTAGACTAAATGTGTCATGAGAGGAGGGAAAGATCACTCTATAGTACAACCATTTGGACATGATATCTTGTTCGTTTGTTATCGGTCAATGAAATAAAGATTACCATGGCTGGAGTATCATAGAGTAGGTATCCATAAAAAAGTTCCAGGGAAACCATTTTGGTTTTCATCGTGGAAAACAGTACTGACGCAACGGAAACTCTAGGAGATCACTTTCATCTACAGTGTTTGCAAACAGAAAACTGCTAAAGATATTTACTTGTAATGTTATGAGTAAAGGAGTAAAATTCGAGCACCTGAATCCAAAGTAAAATTAGGATTAACTTCAAAAATAATCTCAGACAACGGACTAGTTTAGCTCCTGTGAAACAAGCTCGGATACGTAGACGGCGAAATATAAGTAAAAAGTGGTCCGAAAATGCTAATTTCAATCGGTTTTCTTTATTCAAATGTCAATCCCACAAGTGTTTTTGCTTCATAATTTGACAAGCCAAAAAACCCCAAAGTCTTTGGAATTGTAATGCAAACCTAAACATGGATGGTAACACACCAGGAATAGCAGTATTAAAGTTGTTTATACTCTAAGTGACAATAGTGGATGGAGTTGGAGGTAAGAGTGTGGAACAAAAGACAGACGGTGAAAACCATAAACTTACTTTCTAGTACCAAAGTAATCCAAGAAACCGTGAAAATAATCAATAATCTTAGTCCATGTGGTAGACAGACGAAACAGATGAATCAATTACACAATAAAACTTTACATTTACCCATGTTAGTCTAATTATTATCTGCTGAATCAAATGCATCTTCTGCATCATCGATGCTTCCTACTGTGGATCCTGAATCCTGATCT
>JANTCA010058623.1:0-16924 GCA_024741275.1 Chironex yamaguchii
TGTTCCAGCTCAACATTGTTGACTCGGATCTTGGCTCTTCCCGGATTTCTCCCAGCTACCATAACTTTAGTCTTCTTTGCATTCACGTCTAAGCCAAACTGCCTGGAAACAGCATTTACACTGTCTAGCAGCTCCTGTAGTGAAGTCTCTGATGTGCTAATGAGTGCCGTGTCGTCACTAATAGTAAAGGGATAATTGAAACTGGATACACGACAAAACCGCTAGAGATATATCATAATGCTGGTGAGCAAAATAATAAGCAAATATCTGTCCAATAGCTGCATATTTTTCATTATCTCATTGCACTCTAAATACATGTTATTCATGTCAAACATACATGATTTAGAAATGCTTTTCAAGCTTTTAGTTTAGAGATTTCATCAATAACGCCAGAAAAGTCAAGTAACTTTTCTTTGTCGCTGTTGATATTCAAAATTGCCAGACCATTTCACCATTCCTGTGCAATTAAGCCGAAAGTAGGATTTGATTCGCTTCAACACACTGAAACTTCTCTCATTAGAAGCAACTGTTACTGGCAATAAAGGAAAATTCTAAATGCTATAATGATGTTTGGGAAAACATAATACAATCTCAAACCTAATAATTGACCATAAATACTCTTCGGTGACATATTCTTACTTTCGAAATTGGCATCATAAACTCTTAAGAAGAACCATTTTATTTGAATGCCAGTCAAAATAATATTTGAGTATTGCAAAGGAAGCTGACTGGCTTTATTTGACAATACATTCTCTTCTAGCTGCTTGAAATGCTACTGGAGTCCCAAAGGATCACAAATCTCTAGAACTTCAGAAAAGCGACATGAAAGGTCATTGATAACAAAATCAGTGATACTGAAAATTACATTCACCTTACAGTGATTCTCAGAATCTTTCTGACTTGTGCACCTAATAATTTCAAAACTAGACGCCATGTTGATATTGTTGGCAACACGTAGTGCTTCTATCAGTATGTCATTCGATCTCTCAGTTAGTTTCTTTCCATCAACATTAAGAGTAGCAGGGTAGCTTTTCTTCATTGAAGCTCTAACTTTACCTTGTACAGGATAGCCATTAATTTTTGAGTCTAGAACAAAACTTGCTTTGTACTTCAGTTCTCTTCTAGAAATCTTATTTAAATCTTATTTAAAGGAAGGAATGATGCCATACAAAGTTTTAATTGCTTTTGCCTTTTTAAGACTTCATAAAAAGTTAAAATTCTTTTTAAACATACGGTTTTGGATGAAACGTAATTCTTACATCTTGTTTACTCATGTATGCAAATCCAGTTTCGCTGGTTACAGCTCGGTAACCAAGGGAAATTACAATTAGCCAATCAACAGCCACATCCCCATTGAACGTATTGTCTGTCGAATTAAGCCTCTGTTCCATTCAAATTCAAATCTATGGCTTACGTATTCTAAAGTTTACTTCAGACACTTGTTCTCGTTGCTTGTTTTCTGAGTTATTACACTTTGTCATAAATATATTCTTCCTGATCCTATACTTGAAACAAGTTCTGATTGTTGCGTGAGTCCGGATTTATCCAGTTCTGGGCAAACACTTAAAAGTTCATTTTCTCTTTGTTTTTCTTTCTTCTTTATGATTGGATAGTTTCAATACATGTTTTGTATCAGAAGGTTGTCATATATCAACACTTTCCGTTCTGACGATTCATGCTCTGAAGAGTGTCAGACAAAAGAAGCTTGTAAGTATTTTTTTAGAGCAATCCTGCAAGTTTTCAAAGCGACTTTCAAGTGTTGTACCACAAAAAGATCGTTCAACTTTTGCTTAACTGAAGATTTTTCCCCTTGTTTCCTTTTAACACATTTTATTTCTTTGGTAAAGTTATGTTCTCCTTCATGGCTCAAGGTTTGTGTTGTATTCAGTATATTAGTGTTTGAATAAATCATGTTAAAGTAAGCAGTTTCTACAGGAGGCTAAACTATGACATCTAGTCCCTTTGGAATTTATGAGATTGTATAAGGTAAAATATCACGAGGCTTTGGCTCAGGTTTCCTATCAACATGTATTTGCAGTGGCGTATTAAGAGGGGTTGACTAAGCTGATGCCAGGGGGCTCCCAATACTGGATCACATGAATGTGGATAAGCTGAGAGTGATTATGTGCTATGTTCTACAATCTGGCCAAGCTGAACGATTCATTTCGTTTATACCATTCAAGATAGCTGCGACCAGTCATACGGGAATGTAGCAGATATGGAGTATAATTGGATCCAGGCTGACCAGCGTGACAAGAGCAGTGTTGCCAATTATGAGACATGCATGGGTCATTCTTATACTTTGGATTGTAAAAGTGCAGCAGAAAGTTGTCCTGATAAAGCTGGAATTTTTGAGCTTCTTCAAAGGCTTTATGCCTAACTTGCTGCATTAACCCATCATTGGCAGGTACATGAAAAACACATGAAAGGTTTACCTGGTACCAAAACCTTCTCTTACACAAGATATTCAGCTCGCCATGTGCTGTATCATGAGAAATTAGCACTCGAAGAATTGAGAACTGATGAAAGTCAGCCACAAGACACAGACTGTGAAGCAGGAGGATTTATGAAGAAACTCAATTAAGCTGAAGACGCTACCTTACTAGAACTAGAGGACACAACATGAGGAAGATTTCAAACAATGACATTTTCCTTTGAGAAGAACGGAGAACCTTGAATTTGGTGATTTAATTTTGATTCGTTGCACTCCAGAATTAAGAGAGACGAATGCTCAAATCTGCAGTCAAAGAGTACAAAACATCTTTGAAAAAACACAAAAGAGATAACGCAAGCTTTAATAAGAGGGCATATAAGTCGAAACAGTACTTTCAGTGCAAAAAAGGTTTTTATTGAGGTATTTCTAGTAGTCATTGACAAATTATCCTCAGCTCTCCAACATTGTATAGAAGTAAACGAAGACATTCAGGATACGTTTGGTCTACTTCCTAACTTACTGGAGCTCAGTCATAATTAGCCGATAAATTTGTGAAAGGATACCTTCATGATAATAAAGACTGCTTTCCATCTGAATTACTGTTATTTTAGAAACTTGTTAAAACTGTCACTGGACAAGAACAAAGTGGAGTACGATCATGATGCTAGAGGGTCTCAGTCTGGTCTCTCTTGCGACTATTGAAAATGAATTTGCAAGCGTACTGAACTTCAATGGCTTAATCAATTTCTTCACTATAAAAAAGTTTGAAAACATACAATTGTAATCATAATGGGAAAAATACCATATAATTACAATTCCTATAACTTTTTATTTACTTGCCTAAATAATAATTCGATTGAAGGAGTCCCATATTGAACTACAGCCAGAAGTATACGGCCGTTTTAATCCGCCCCTGTGCATTTTTGCTTTTGTGGATGCAATCAATCTAATTTGTTACTTTTACTGCTAAACATGACATTAAATATGAACGTTTTGTTTCCCACAAGTTTGTTTTCTTGTTTAAGAGTAAATATCAAAAAGTAGATTTTAAATCCATGTGTATATGGGCCGTTTCACGCTGGAAACATAAACTTTGTCAAACTGGATAATCCCATGCCAATGTCAGATTTTACAAACTTAATAGGTTGTTTAATAAACTTAAGAGGTTGTTTAAATCATGGATGTGTTCTATAACAAGTCATTGACCTCTCAATTATCAGTATTAAGCCACAAGGGCTTTTTTCTGTTGATTGTTGTAGTAGAATGTATGAATAATATTTTTGTGGTACAAAACTTGAAAATCGCCTTGAAAATTTGAGACAATAAGGTAAAACGTACTTAAAAGCTTTTTTCGTCTGACACTCTTCAGAGTATGAATCGTTAAAGTATATGTACATAGCAACCTTCGTTTTTTCATGAACACACTTCTCACCATCCAAGAATTCATCCATTGTGCTGCATCCCCACGCCCCATATTTGCCTTACCTTCAGTTGCTGCCCTTGATCACACCCGTCTCCAAGAACTTGCTCCACTCACTTGTCTGTGTTATCAGGAATCATCAGTCAAGCATTCCATAACCCACCACATTGAAACTCGTGGCTCTTCCATCTTTTCCCTCCCTCGCCGCCTTGCTCCTGACCAAGTATTTCCCAGGTTGAATTTCAGCCCATGCTCAAGCTTGGTATAATCCGCCCTGCCCAAATTTCTTGGGTGTCTCCCCTCCCAATGGTTCCCAAGAAAGAACCTGGTGATTGGCGCCCTTGTGGAGACCACCGTGTCTTTAATCGCAACACTGTTCCTGACCTCTACCCTATTCCTTACATACAAGATTTCACTTCCAGCCTTCATGGTACTACAGTCTTCTCAAAAAGCGATCTTGTCGGAGCATGCCATCAGATACCATTGGATCTTCAAGGCATATCTAAAACAGCTATTGCTACTCCGTTTGGTCTCTGCCTTTAATCGAATGCCCTTTAGTCTCCGTAATGCTGCCCAAACTTTACAACGCTTCATTGACGAAGTTCTTCGTAGCCTTACCTTTGTTTATGCTTATATTGATGACCTTGCTGGCAAGTCGAATTGAAAAAGAGCCTGTCCAGCATCTTCGTCTTATTTTTCAACGCCTTCAGGAGTATGGTGAAGGAAAGCCGAAAAGAGAACTCACGCAAAGTCCAAACTTGATATTCGTATCTTGAGCTCCTCGTAATCACTGCTCACGTCGGGGTCACCACTTGAAGAATGGATTCCTTCTTATAACTAAATAATCCCAATATATAGGAACTCACCAAAGAAGACAACGAACTTTACTTTTGTACCATGAGTAAGTGATCTCTTTACAAGAAAACAGGGAATTTATATTTCTACAAAAGGTATTTCTACATACATTGAGCAAGCAAAATATTTTAACATTAACTGTATGGGTCATTACAATGGTTTTGTTATCATTCAAGATTTCCCGTCACCCACCTCTCTTCGCAAGTTGTGTTAATGTCTTAGTTTGATAACCTTTTACCGGCGTTTTATTCCTCACTGTGCTTCACTTTTGCAACCACTCACCAGTCTACGTACCTGCCCACATACGACGCGCCCCTTTCATCCTGATTCTGCCCTCAATACTTCCGTAAGATCAAGACTGTTCTGGCCCAAGCTGCTATTCTTCGCCATCCTGTCCCCTCTACATTCTCATGGTCGATAGTTCAGATGTTGTTATTGGTGGAGTTCTTTAGCAACTAGTTAATGGCCATTGGCATCCTCTTTCCTTCTTTCCAAAGCGTCTTCAGCCTGCAGCAGAAACTAAGTAAAACACATTTGGTCGTGAGCTATTGGCTATTTACCTCACTATTCATCATTACCTATACATATTGGGAGGACGCCAATTTTTTGTAATCACGGACCACAAACTCCTGGTTCATGCCTCGCATTCAGTCAGCGCTGTCCTTGTGAAATCAGTCACCTTGAATTTATTTCTCAATTCATCTCTTCAACTTCGTAAATTTCCTCTTCCATCATCGTCTCGTACCCTTTATTTGTGATTCAAAAACTAGGCACCCTTGTTCGTATGTCTCACACCTTTTCGCAGGCAAATTTTCGACAGCTTGCACTCCTTCTCCCAAAACGCTTCCTGCGGCCCAGCATCGACAAGGACATACAGCAGTGGACGCAGGCATGTCTACATTGCCAGCAAGCCAGAATTCTTCGACGCGCCATTACCCCTCTTCATATATTCGACTTTGCTCCGATTTGACAACATTCACCGGGATCTAGTTGGACCTCTTGCCCCTTCAAATGGTTACCGCTGCATCTTCACTTGCATCTATCTCTAAACTCGATGGCCTGCAGCCATCCCAATTATGGACATATCCTCCGAAACTGTTGCTTCTACCTTTGTCATTAACTGAGTTGCAATATTTGGAGTCCCTTCTACTATTACCACCGTTCGTGGTGGCCAATTCGACATTGGATACTGCCCTACCGAACTTGTTTTTGATACTTCGCTGCGTCTTCCCAACGGATTTTTTGCCCCTTATTCTACCTCTGTGGTTTTGGATCCTGCAAGTTATGTAGTTCGTTTGCTACGTTTTATGTCTTCTCTTCCTACTACCTCACCCCGTACTTTAAGTCGTGTCGCACATGTACCCCCCCCCGACCTATCAACGTGTACTCAATTGTTTCGTCAATTCTCCTCTTGAACCCCCGTAGCGTGGACCCTTTTCAAATTCTTAATCAAAATTCCAAGTTCTTCGCTCTCGACCTAAATCGGACAAGGTCTCCCTTGATCGTCTCAAGCCTGCTTTCTTCGACACACTCAATCCTCCACAAAATGTTTCTTCTGGTGCTTCAACCGTTGCACAACCTTCTAACGATGTCACTGTTCCTTCTGCCCCGTCTCCGTCTTATCCGTGGACAACTCACTCCTGTCGTAGAGTTCGCATCCCGGAAAGCTTTATTTAATTCAATTTAGTTATCGACTTTTGGATCCATTTTTTAAAATATCTCGTTCACTCTCTTTCACCTCGTTCTCCAGGGAGGACTTCCCCCAAAAAACTCCAGCAGTCCAACTCATGCAGCACGTGTGAGTAACACTGCTCACGAAAATTTCTCTCTAGATTTGTCTTGAATGTCCCAATTAATAATTTCCCTTATGTATAAATATCCTGGCTTTGCTGTTAATCATTGTTATTCATTTCTCGTCTAAAATACGGATGTACTGAGTTAACGCACATGGATATTTTTGCCTTATCGTCTACAGGACGGCTCGTCGTTTGAGTGAGCTTATTTTTTGTATAAATCTTTAATGGTTACAAGCTTAGGCGCCCATTAACACCTCCGCACATATTTCCATAAGCACTTCTACAATCAATGACCCACAGTCATTGGCCCAGGATTAGAGGGTGCATGCGTTGTAAGTGCACCCTTAACTAACTGGGGTGAGAATCAGAACTTTCTCTAGTTTACAACCCCTTTCGTATATGCTTTCTGCTCCCTTTCGTTTGTAGAGGACATGCTATTAGTTTGCTTAAAACAGCGGGAAATGCGGGAATTTTCAAAGATCGATCGCGGATGAAATCGAATTGTCCATTCCGTTTAAGAAAACGTTGAATAGCTAAACTTCGATTAAAGACATGCCAGTTTTTTGTTCAGCACGTAAGTGAATCAATGGGTGCTCTAACAAGGAAAATATAACCAAAATGTCGGAAGAATTTCTTTCCTTTGGCAAGTAAACATTCTGCTTCATACGTAGTATATACCACTTCGTCTACTTTGAGCATTGATAGTATTGCATTGCAGTTTCTATAAATGTATCCTCACCTACCGAAATATATTTAGTTCAATTCTTTTACCCTGAAAGATGCAAAAGTCCTCTTTATGTTATTTTCGTACTCGAGAATCATAGCAATATTTGATAATAGGCAAGGTCTTCTTTTCCGATTTATTATGCTGACTTGCATGAGCTGGCTTTATCTTTGCTACGAGTCAATGCTAAAGCAACATACATTGTCTGAAGAAATATCCATATTGAAGGCAGACCAATCTGCATGCAAGAAGTACTTAACTTAAGCACATCAGCAGACTGTGGTTACAAAAATATCTTTTTGAAATAACTTTTGCAGTACTTTACAATGATACAGGCACCCATTCATTACCTGTATATTACATATGGATTACAAATTCAAGTCTTTGGAACAACTTAAGCTATCTAAGGAGCAACAGATGCAGCTGCCCATCCCACCTCCCCATGTACACACACTTATTGAAACTCTGTATAGGATTGTGGCAAGAATACAAACTAAAAAGAAAAAGGCCATATAATATACGGGTAATGTCTATAGAACATTAGATGTTTCTACCACAATTGTACTAAAATAGAACTGCTGATAATCCAAAAAGAAGTAGATTAAAACATCCACAATCAAAAGCCATGGACTAATGAAGCTTGTTTCCAGTAAGTGCAGAAAAGTATTTTGATGCCTTTAAATGTGACTATCACAACCAATTCTCTTATACTTTCTATTAAGAAGCCAGAACTGCCGCGGGAATGGGTTACCGTTGTATGGACGGAAAATCGGAAGCCAACCAGCAGTTCAATGATCTGTGAGAAGTATTTTACTGATGATTGTTTTATCTATCCACAACCTGGCCCCCTTTCTGCCAGTCTTACAAGGCGATGTCTTAAGTCAGATGCAGTTCCAACAGTGCTTGATTATCCCTTCTACTTAAAAATTGTGAACAAAACGCCAAAATCACCATTAGAAAGGAAAATTGCTCCCACCCTCAATGTATGGTTCTTGCTCAAGTTGCTACGTTTGATTTGAAAACAAGCGGTCCCCCAGCTCAACCTGGTAAGTTGGCAAGTCTTCTTTGCTGCCTGTACAAAGTAATGTTGAATTTTCATAGTTTTCAAGTCTATTGGTAATTTTTAAATTTCCGTTGTAATTTTCGATTTCCGCGGGAATACAGTGAAATCTCTCTATAGCGGAAACTATCGGGCGTAAGGAAATGTGTCCACTATACAGAGGTGCCACTATAAACTGTTCGCTATAAAGAGGTTTAGGTTCCTCGGTAACCTACTTCCGTGGTAATTGTTAGTTTCATCCTTAATTTTTTCACTTCTATGATTATTACTCGTTTCCATCTCGATTACTGTTGGGTGCTTAATACACCGGGGAAGTTTATAAACATTTTTCCCATTTAGTTTCACGAGATTGTGTTGTGTCGATTGTGTTTGATTTCTCTATTTCTCTCAATTTAAACACTCTTTTACGCCTAATAAGCTTTGTTTTCCCAGTCGAGAGAACAAAATAGTGAAAAGAAAATCTTTTTAAATTGGAGGGGGGGGGGTGTGTGAGTTTGGCGCATTTCAATGGTCAATTGCGTAGGTATGTAGGGAGGGGATGTAGAGCAAAAGCGTACAGGGGGCAAGGGAGGGTCGAAATGGGATGATTTACTGCGTAAGTGCTTTATCAATAGCCCCGTGAAGCATGATGATCAGGAAGATTTCCCACTGCCCCCAGTTAACTAAAACATACACACACACATTTATTACCTTGCAAAAAAGTTCCCAGTCACCAACTATTAACCCCCTTGTATTAAGTAACGAATTGCCAGTGGTTTGCGTTTTGTCTTGGTTTTTTAAATACTTCCACTGCTACGTTTGTTTACATCGCAGTTTCTTGTCCACTTTTGCTGCCATCTTTGTTTCCCATGATTGAAGAATTGTTCAGCAGTCGAACATTCGAAAGCCAGCACTTTAGCCTAATTCTCTGTGGATTTATCCCACCAAGTAAAATAAAAAGTCAAACGTTGACTTCCTGCATCAATATTATAAGTCAAGTGTTAATTCCTTAAAACTAGTGCTTCATTTTCAAGATTTAATGAAAACAATCAATTTTCTTTTTGCTATGCTTTCAGTTTCAAGAAACATGGTTAAACCTAATTTACAGAAATAAAAGGAAAGCTCGGAGTTTCAGCTCGAGTTTTGATTTCAGGTTTGTAAAAACTGTCACTTTTCCTGGAATTGAAAAAGACATTCATTGGTTAAACACCTTTATTGCTATCTATTAGAAGATAAGCCAAAGATATTTTATAATCCACTGTGCTGTTGAACATTCTATAAAGTACTACAAAAGCTAGACAGCAGATGGTTCAGGCGGAAAAAAATCCCCCAGGTAAAATTTTCCCATAAAAATTCTTCCATGGTCAATTTGCCCTGAAAGTTTCCCTCGGGGTTAAAATTTACCCTTGTAGTATTTCATATCATTACTCATGATGCTATCTTTTAAGGAAGAATTACTTTAAGCTTAAGTCCACCCTGGATTTTCTGTTTGGGTAGTTTTTAAAGCAAAAAAAAGTAAGATAAGACAAGCCACCAGCTGTACAGATTCCTTTCAATTTGATTAAAAAAGTGAAACCTGTCCTTTACAATATTCAGCTTCATTGTAGTTTCCTGTGATTAGGAGAAAGTAATCATTTTTATGTCGAGCAGAACTTATTTACGTATTTACAATTTGTGGCGTGAAGCACGTAGAAGCTCTGATGTCTAATGCGAAACAAAATAAAAATTGAAATGAATGTGTTGAATGTGTTTTTTTCTTCAATCAAATCAGTCCTGTAGTTGCCTTGTGTAATCATGATACGTCCTCAAGTCTTACATAACTATTTCTCTAGTGGGTAAGGGTGAAGGCCATGCTCAGTTAGTTCTCCAGTACGGTTGTTAAAATGCTTGCAGTGGTGGGGAGATAATACCGCAATTATCATTGTTGAATTGACAGTTATGAACATCAATATACTTGTTGAAAAATGCTGCTCTAGTTGAATTACAGTAATAGCTTGATTAGAGAAACTCGAGGAAAATTTTTGCTTCATTAAATTCTCTTCAACGTCTACATCAAACCGTTTAACTGATTACACAGCCCTATACCATTAGCACAATGACACGGGCACGCAGCGATTAATGATTTGAGGTGGTTCTCTTTGCAAAATAAATAAATTTTGTATCTTTATGGACTTGCGAAACAAGCAACCATTACCAGCATTATCAGATAATCTTGAACTAAATATGAGGACATATAACTTCTGCAAGTGCCATCGATCAAAGCATACCAGACCAGAATAAAATTATCGTTCTGTTCCAAAAGCTTGAACAAATGTAGGTTTCTGGTCAAGCTATTGGGGACAGAGATAGTTTTGTAACAGCTCAGTTACCGAAATGGCAAATAGTGTATCTGGCTTTGCAGGTGCAATTTGTACCTGGAACAAGACTATAAGTCAATTGGGTTTGTTCTGTATAACATAGAGCAGGAGGAAAGAGAACGGTACTTTTTTCAGTGTTATTGAGTGACGTTAAAGCGTTGTTCGTGTCAGTTTAAGGTATAATTTCTTATCGCTGCTAAAGTTAACGCAAACAGTGACACTTATTTGCATGCATGGAATAAGCAACTAGTTAGTTATCAAGAGGGATAGCTCGGGGAAGCATCAAGTGCTGGTAAGTAGCACTAAATATTGGTTGTTAAGATTAACACAACAAAAGTATGACAAAGCACACAATACAAGAAAATTTGGGGCTTTTTTGGTCGGGGTCCCATAGTTGCTGATTTTAGGTACCCTAAACTGCGTTGCTTCATTGTAAACAACCCAAGCGAGCTGCGAATTTTTGGTTGTACCATGTGATCTGGACGCCATATTTTATCAAATGTTTTTTATGTCTCCCTGTGGCCTTTAAAACGGCGCGAAATGCAAACAATTTGTTGTAAACAATATGGCGGTCTACTTGGCAACGGATTAAATGTAAAGTACATGAGAATACATGTTAACCCTAAGGGAATCTTTTATAATGGAATGATACGCGAATCAAACAGGAAAGGGAGAAGCATACGGGGAGGTAGATGAATAATTGAGTAAGTGAGAATTATCTTGGCTTGTATGCACCCTTGAAGTTGATAATGTTGGCGGTACACTCGAAACGTTGTGGATTAGGCCTACGATATACACAGATTTAATGCAATGCTCAAACATTTAATGGAAATTAAGTGCTCGAAATAGACGTTGACAAAATGTACATGAAAACGTCTTAGTGTCGTCGATTATGGGTTATTGATATTAGCTCAATCTTTTTATGGGCCTTGCAACTCGTATGTATGGAAGCAAGCCCGTTGTAAGATTGAGTGCAAGACGCGGACTAAAGTAAAAAAACGAAGGGAAAAATCCATTTAGGACCTTTCCCGATCAACAAGTAGCAACCATGGCAATGGAAAAAGTTCAGGTTATATCAGAGACACATACTAGGACGATAACTGCACTGGGTTACAACCCAGTCAGACACGAGCTCCTTGCTGGTTGTGAAGGTAAGTTATTCCGGTTCGTACGTTAGAGCTTTGTGTACTATCACGTGATTTATGGTCACGTTCGGCTCATTTCCGATATATTATTCCATTGGAAGGTACGGTTCTGCTGTTAATTTCATATTTGTGTTTGAGTAAAATCATGATAACGAGGCCCTAAACGGCTATAACTGCCGACTGTTATACTTCAGAATGTATTTTGAGTACCACCAAAATTTAATAATGCGTTAACTTATTAGCTGTATCAGAGACATTTGTAATTTAAAATGACTTAAAAAGTGTGGTTTACCAGTTGTTTAAAATTCCGTAGCATGTAGCCATGATGGTGATGTTTAAAATGGCTGCAAGTTGTTGCAGATGCACTTTAGAAGCATACAACCACTGGATAAACAGTACATTAAAAGGTTTATGTTGTTGTGATCATGTGTATCCTAACTCATTTCTGTCTATATAACAGATGGTGTGATCAAGGTCTGGGACTATTCAACTGGAGAGCCAGGGAAATTGCTCAGGTCTTCTCATGAACACGAGGGTTGGGTGACATGCTTTATGTTTTGGTAGGTAACAATTAGCCTTAGCTTTAGTTTTCTGCGCAAAATATCTTTGTTCTTTTGATAAATTAAAAGATAGCATACAAACGCACACAAATACGTGTACAAACAATTATTACAAACATTAACAAGTCTTTGTTTCTTGAAGACTTGTACAAGTTTAATAAATATGAATGATTAAGCTCTTTCTCATCTGTGTACCTTGGCAGTGGCTAGCTTTCCCTCAAGGAAGATGCCTCTCTAACCATTGTAATTGGACATGTGTAGAAGTATGCTCCAGTAGAGACGAAATGCTTTACTTAACAAATGTTCCAAATTTGTTTCTAAGTGTTGTCACAGCAATAAGCTTCTTATCACTAATAGTGCAAATCCTGACGGATGTTTTGTGTATGTTAAGGAAATTCCATTCATCTGAAGATCGCCATTGCAAGGTAAAACTCTGAGCAACAAATTTACTGTTTGTGGTCTCAGTATTTTGCTCTAGTAAGCCCTACTTGATGTATTGAGCACTGTTCAATGGTAGGATACCACTATTTGTAATATTTGTATACATTTATGTATGCAGGCCTTTTGGTTTGATGCATATGATTGCACATGCATCCTTAGTCACATTCAAAAATCAAGTCACGAGTGCTTTTCATCTCATGCAAAAGCTGTTATTTACTTCAGTGAAACTGTACATTGATGTTCAACACATCCAATGAGCTTCAATATGCCATGATTACTGACAGATCTCACAACCCTTTTGAAAAAGTCCCAAGTGACAATGATATCCTTTTCACCAAGAGAGAATGTTGTTATCAATAATGATGTTCATCAAGAAAATGAACAGAAAAGACAAGACATTTGTCCTGTTGATGTTGATAGTTTGGATGAATCAGACACTACCAATAAAGGGAGACTTAAAGGCTTATTTTTTGACAATAACCACCGACAATAATCACTAAACATATAAAACAAAATTGTGAAGAGAAAATTTAGAAGGCTACAAACAATAGTTAATATACTTCTGTATTGAAAGTAATGAATTACTTCCATTATGGTTCCTCAAGAGGGGAGCGTTTATTGAGAAAAATTGCAGTCAGTCATTAAATTAAGAAATGTTGAAGGTTAAGATGTACTGATAACTTTTGCTGTATATCAAATATACAAGTCCACATGTATATTTGTTTCTAATATGCTTAATTGTATGTAAATTGTATTTAATCGGAAATTGTACTGCATCTAACTTATATCATAGTCAAAGGGTTTTATATCCCACATGTGTTTGCTAGTGATTGTGTTTCACTGTATTCTCCAGCAGGCTGTTTGTACACTATTTTTACTGGTTAGACCATATATCATTTTCCATCATGCCTATATATTATTTCCTGGTAAACTATATGTGATGTAGTAACAACAGATGGACTTTGTGTCATGTGGTTACCCCAACACAGAAACCTAGGAGGCTAGAATAACTCCAAAATTATGACCTTAGTGGTCACCAATCTGTTTCTATGCTGCTGAATTTTAGTAATGAAAAAAGTGTTACTAGTATACTAATACAAGGAATTCATCCATGTTCAAATTCTTATGACACAATTAATCTTTCCCTTCTCTATCTTTGCTTTTGACCTCTATCTATTCTTACTATCTGGAAAACCACTTGAACAATCTTTTTGTGGTACAAAACTTGAAAATTGTCTTGAAAATTTGTGACATTGCACTAGAATCCTACTTAAAAGCTTTTTTTGTCTGACACTCCTCAGACTATTAAACATCAAAATGTAGATGGACGAGAATTTTCCGATAATTGACACAGCTAGATCGTCCTTTCATCTAAGTGTATTGGAGTCTATCTACATTAAAACAACAAAACCAGTACTCTGTAGGCAGAAAGAGTTCGTTTTTTCACTTGGACTCTTTCAATAATGTTTTGTGTCTTTATTTTCCCTTTCTTTGTTTTTTTTCTTGTTTATGATTGGCTAGTTTTGCTACATGTTTTGTATAAATAGGTTGCCATTTACATATACTTTCCTTTCTATGTTTCATACTCTGAGGAGTGTCAGATGAAAAAAGTATGATTTTAGCGCAATGTTGCAAATTTTCAAGGCGAAAACCACTTGTAAGTAAAAGCATGCATTCTCAGGAAGGTGGGTAGTCAACTCCAAAATAATCTTTGTTACCTGGCCCCTTACCACTTTTCACATTTATTGCCTTTTCCCTAAATCGCATTAGCCAAAACTAGGCATCCAAAGTTATTCATTCCATCACTAGTACTTAACTTTTCATGTTTAGTTTTTGTGTCATCTTATAACAAAGCTCTGCAAGTTAAAACTTTACAGAGGAATTTACAGAGTAATCAAGAGAAAGAACTGCATTTGATGTATAATTTTGTAAGCATGTGGGAAATAAATAGAATTTTTAATAATTCGTTTTTTGAACCAATGAAGGAGTGATGCAAAATTGATGTTGTCTGCCTCAAATGATGGGAGTATATTGGCATGGGGATCTGGTTCTTTACCATATGGACGAGTACAGGTAATTAGTTGGAAAATTATGAACTTTTTTTTGCAGTCAAGACTTGTTGTTCTAGAATATTAGAGATTGTGATGTATATTGGGTGTAATTTGTGTGAAAAATCACGCCACCTTCTGCATTACAGCAGGTGATAATCATCCAGTCAGACTTCACCCCAACAGCTCATTAGGCATTTTGAAATATGATACATTGTTGTGCAGTCATGAGGAAATTTGTAAGCCATACACTCTATCTTTTGCTTACACCTCCTTGTGGTTGGAATCGGGAAATGGCTTGTGTTGATGGTAGATTGCCAATGCTCGCATTTATCGTAGGGGTTCAACCTGGGCGAAGGGTTTCTACCTGAGCTAGTGTCGGCCGATGTAAGCCGGGCAATCCTGCTTGTAAGGAAGTGCAGCTGGGTTACGCTGAGCCCAGACACCTTATGACACTCTGCATTATACTTCCACTGGGTACCGACTCGGTCTGGTATAAGACTTCCACCGTTAGCTAAAAGCATGGCCCCACAACATCAGTGCTTCCCCCCTCTGTCAGCAGTCGCAGTGACTCTCTCCGAAGCTGGGCGGTCGGTCACTGGATTTCAGCATCTCTGAATGGTACTGGTTGCCGACTACACTTCCACATCTATACCCAGTAACGGGGGCGAGATTTAGGGGAGAAAACCCATGTAGGTGTGGTTCGTGGCAGTGGTGATGCCATGGGAAAACAACTACAGAAACAGCACATGATGAAATGGCAATTCAACTCTTTTCAACCAATGCTACTGCATTCGGGGCAACCGATGTGCCGGTGGATGGTACTGGCAGGTCCTTGGCGAAAAATGGACTACTGTCACTGGTTAAACCAGGAAATTGTCTTAGGATAGCCAACTGGAATGTCCCCACAACATCGGGGTGGCTAAGTCTACTGGCAGATGAGCTTCTCCAGTATGAAATCGATTTGGCGGTGGTCACTGAAGCCAGAATACCTGGCTCTGGATACATGTCTGTGGCATCATCGAGCGGTGACTTTGCTTTTAAGGCATACTACTCTGGCGGGAAGTACAGAGAACGGGGAGTAGCATTCTTTATCCACAACAAACACTGCGCCTCTGTTCTTCATTTTGTAGCAGTCAGCGACCGCATTGCTGTAATACAGCTGGCTGGAACTGTAACTATGAATCTAATCGGAGTTTATGCACCCACAAATGAATGCAGTGATGAGGAGAAAAATGAGTTTTAATCAGAGCTCCAATCAGTCATTGACAACACCAAAAAAGGCACCATGAATTTAATTGTCGGCGCTCTGAATGCTGAAACGGGTAATAAGCGTGATGGCATGTCTTCTCTTGTGGGGCCATTCGGCCTAGGTGTCATAAATGACAACAGCATCCGCATACTGTCTTTTGCGTGTCATAATAATCTGGTCCTCGCAAATTCTTGGTTCGGACACAAGCTGGTTCATAAACTTACGTGGGAGTGCAAGTCTGGTAGATGTGCCAAGGAGCTAGACCATTTTCTCATATCAAAAAGGTTCCATTCGGCGGTTGGAGATGTAAGGGTCATGCATGGTGCGTGAATAGGCTCAGACCACCATATGCTTCTGGCGAAGCTAAAACTGTGCTTACACAAACACTGCGTATCAAAATTCGTCCCTAGGCCAGACGTCAGCCTCTTGACTAAACCGGACGTACAGGACCGCTTTAAAATAGAGCTTCAAAATCGCTTTTCGCTGCTAACGGACCCCACTGATGTCGAATCTCAGTGGCAAAACCTCAAAAGCACTCTTGTAGAAGCGGTAAAAGCTTCGTGCACACCTCGGGGAACTCGGAAGAAAAGATGGATCAGCGACCAGATTCTGCGACTGGTGGATGAGCAGAAAGCAGCGATACGGCATGGTGACAAGCCTCGCAGAAATGTCCTCAACAGGCAAATCTCCATGCGCTTAAAACAGGACGAAGAGATATGGTATGGCAACAAAGATAAGATCATGGAACAGGCTGCCAGTAGATGAGATTCCAGGATGCTCTATAACACTCTACGATCGCTCACCGGTCAGCGTCAGCACATCAGTGAGTGCATCACGTCTGCTTCTGGGGAAC
>JANTCA010058634.1:0-16922 GCA_024741275.1 Chironex yamaguchii
ACTCTTAGGTAGCTAAAGTCTTTATAAATGGGGGGTCGGAAAAAATTCGAAAATTTAATAAACGGGGGGGGGGGGGTTCTTAAAAAACAGGTTGGTCGGAATTTCAAAGATACTGAAAATTACAACACAACAAGAAAGATGTCATAAACTCGGTAGAACAAACAAACTAAAGAATGTCCCTAAATCTTTACAAGTTTTCAAACAATTTTCAAACAAGTTTTTGAACACGTTTCTGAAATCAGTTTCGTCTCGCTCTAATGACTGGTTAATGTTGTCAGTTTCCCCAGTCTTAGCGGTACTTTTCTCTGTTTGAATTCGTTTCTTAATGCTACGCCGTGCGGTAATGTTTGTTAGTAAGGAGAATTTAAAAGTGATCATACCCCTATGTTTTGTAATCAAGGACGCTTCTAATTGAGCGATCGGCAGCAGTCTCGTTTTAATTTCGGATAATTTGAAATTGGGCAACTGGTGAAAGAAAAAAAAAATTCTCGGAAAAAAATTCTTGAAAATTAATATACAGGGTGGTCCTAATAAACTCCGGGGGGTCGGAAAAAACTGAAAAATTAATAAGCTTCCCCCCTGTTTATTAGCTACCTAAGAGTACCATACGCCTGTAATGACCATACTAGTAGTTAAGTAAAGTATAAAACTACAAATATAGTCATCTAAGGATCACACATTCTGAAATATAAAGACAGAACGTAACACTTGCGACGAGGACAACTGGTAAAGAGAAAAGTGACAACGTAAGTTGTATGTACGTCTTTCATGCCAGACTTGCCTGCCGATTTTGCAATTCATCACGTCCGATTCCTGGAATGTTTTGGATTTGGTGAGTTATTTCCACCTTATTCTTCCACTTCCACCCAAGTCTTTCCGTCGTTTGTCTGTTCCTTAAAACATTTGCACTGCATTGTCACTCCAATTTATCTGTAACATCAAGTTTGGACACCGATTTCAATACAAACGTGTTCTGGGCGAGTTTAATAAGTTTTGTTTCCTGCTTTCAAGTACGTCCGCTTGAAACAATTTGAAGAAAGTGGCTACGCAGTTACCAGTCTATGCGCCGTTTACGATTGTTGATGACCCTAGTGTTGCCACAAAATGGGAAGATTGGCTCGAAGGATTCGAGGCCATGGTATTAGCCAAGAAAGTAACCACTGAGGCCGAGAAATACAATTTGTGAACGCATTGCATAGGCTAATATGCCGGAAACTTATTACACTTTCGGACACCACCGGTACTGCTATTGGTTCAAATTGCTATTGTTTACGTGTAAATAATTACTTTAAACCAAAGATTAATCATGTATATCTCATGAACATGCTACACCAAGTTATGTAAGTTTCAAGTGATTCATTAGATAGCTTTAATCTTAGAGAGAAAGCATGTATTTCTGACCTTAATTTAAGTGAACTTACTAAGGATATGTAGTTTGTAAGTAATGGCTTTGACCGTCGAGGCTAGTGTAGATAGCTTAATGAGGCGTAGATTAAGAGAGGCGTACATGATGAAGAGTGCCTTCGGTAAGTAGTCCTGTGTGGCGGAGTTTATAAAGAGTGGAGTTGACAGTAGAGACTGACGTAGATAATTTAATGCATCTCGTAGATGGTCGAGTGTCGTTAGTCGTTGAGACTGGCGTAGATTGTTCAATGTGGCTCGGATAAGTGTGTGGTTAACTGTACAAACCTGGGTCAGGAAACCTTTTAAGTAATATTTTCGATTTATAAATTAATTTTTCTGACCCCCCATTTATAAAGACTTTAGCTACCTAAGAGTGCACACTGAATAGCATACTAATTACATGGGATTTGGGGGAAACTAAATCTTATGACTAACAGCTATCTTGTGCAATACTAGTTGTTTCCTTATCAAAGCAGTCTCTTATTAAAATTGATACTACATTACAACATTGTAGAGTTTGGGGGAGAGCTATGAAGGGTCATAAACACCATAAAGAATGTCCAACCAATCTTTGTTTACAAATTTACCCGTTCCTGCTCAGACGTCATATTGCCACTCCAACCCAGCCCCTTAGTGCGCGGTCCTGCTTAAAAAACTAGCTTTTTTGGGACGTTCTACGCGCTTTTGGCCATAGAAAATAGAAAAATAACATTGAGAATTGATTTCTACGACCCCAATTTACCCAGATAGGTTAAAAGCGAAAAAGGTTTAGGTCCACTTTAAATAAATCTGTAGACTGACAAAGAGTCATGAAACAACTCCCAGATTACAATGCATTGTGGTATACGGACGTGAAGAAAAATTCCGCGAAATTCAAACAGCATAACCACGGAATAAAATGACCTGAAGCCTCACTCTTGTCAGAACCCTTTGAAACTACGCCACACAAAACTTCACATGTGAGCCTCGGAATCGTCCTAAGCCTTTCTTGACCATGTACACTATACTTGCCTTGCGAATGATCTGCTTGAGCTATATCATATGGGTTCAACCGAAATGGCCAGGTCTTGCAGTGACATTCTGGTAGCATCAAACCAACCGACTGCCCAGCCGTTACTTGTCCTCTGCTGTGTGCCTTCCTTGTGCATCCCAGTATGACTTGGGGTGAAGACTCCTGCTCCGGCGTCCTTGGGTTCATGGAATGTCAAGTCTTCGGCAGTACCGGGAAGCGGTTTGGTTTGGGTCTGTCCAGGATCTGGCGCCATCCTTCCGTACACCTTGAGGGCTCTTTTGGTACCCACTGTTGAGGCCTAAGCGAGTTTATAGGTCTCTGCTGACTTACAGTAGTTGGTGGTGTGGCGTGCCCCGTAAAATCAGCTGTCTATTCCTATGAAATGTCTACTGCTACCGCGTCCGGGGTAATCGACGGTGCGAAAATGATTTCTCCGAAGAGTATATGCTCTTTCGGGTTTTGGAATGTACGATCTTTAAAAGACAATACCAAAGCTGAACTTTTAGCCAATGAGCTATCTCGATTTGATATTGACTGTGTCATGATCTCTGAACTTCCATGGATTGGTGATGGTGAATCTTACATTATCTCATCAGATGGTAATTCAAGATACAAAATATTTTTCTCAGGCTCTGACATGCATCATCCTGGTGTTTCGCTGGCGATAAAGCATCAGTATGCACAATGTGTTCATTTTTTTCACCCCAATATCTGACAGACTGGCGTCTTTTACCCTTGCCTCTGTTGTTCCTATCTCAGTTCTTGCTGTGTACGCTCTGATAGATGCTTCATCACCATCCGAGAAAACCTCACTCTACACGGAGTTGCAACAGGCATTTTCAAGCCTAAAAAGTAACACTGCATGTATGATTGTGGGTGATTTCAACGCTGAAATAGATAGTGATAATTCTGCATGGAAAGGAGTTCTTGGCAAATTCGGACTCAGCAATCTCAACGACAATGGCATCCGTATGTTGTCATTTACGTCTGCAAACGGTTTGGTCTGTGCAAATTCATGGTTTCGACATAAGAACATCCATAAAATCACTTTTCGATCCAATGACGGAAGAACAGTGAAGGAAATTGACCATCTATTAGCGTCGAAAAGTCTCCAATCAATGGTTAGAGATGTTCGCGTGTATAGAAATGCTGATGTTCTATCTGGCCCGCTTACAGCTGCATCTCAAAATATCCCGTCGCAACAAGAAACTCAATATCTTCGATGTATCTAAACTTGCCGTGCCTGAAGTACGGTCATCCTTCAGCATTGCAGTCTCTAACAAGTATGCTAAGCAATGACACCCCAGATCCCCTCGAGCCCTGTCAAATGTGGGAACGGATTCGATCTTCTGTCAATCATGGAATTGCCACATCCTATCCCAAAGTTAAAAAATCTCGTTACCCGTATGTTAGTCCTGCCACGATGCTCCTCATTGAAGAGCGTAGAAACGGCAAAAAGAACTCGAAACAGGTTATGTGCGACAATCAGGCAATCTTTCAAACAAGACGAGATAGACTGGATTGCATCTAGAGCGTCAGACATGCGAGATGCTGCTGACCATGGCAATTCACGTGCCCTCTACACCACCCTAAATCAGCTATGTGGCAATTGATGTTTAGCTCTTCCTTCGAGTGTCGATGATGCTAACGGGAATAAGCTGACTGAACCTGAAGCTATCAACTATCGTTGGAAAGAACACTTCGACGACCTTCTCAATCGACCTGGTCCCTCTCATACTGACCCTGAGCTCGAAAGAGATTATCCTGATGACTCTGAACTAGTTTTGAACACCCCTCCTTCATTAGCAGAAGTGAAGCAAGCAGCAAGGAAACTCAAGTCACGAAGTCTCCCGGTACTTGCCAAATCCCCCCAGAAGCCCTGCACGCCCTCAATGATGAAAACCTTTTGCTGATAACATCACTACTAGAGAGTTTGGCTAACAGGCACAGTTCCCCAAGATTTCAAAGATACAATCATTGTACCTGTTCATAAAAACAAAGGAACCAAGCAGTGCTGCTCCAACTATCGTGGAATCACTCTCCTTGCCGGTTTTCATCGTGGCAGAGGTTGCACAGGTCAAATCTTCACTTTGAGAAGAAGCATCGAGCGACGTTTGCGCCACGGAAAGCCAATGGTGACGTGCTTTATTGACTTTGCGGCTGCATTCGAAAGTGTACATCGTAATTCAATATGGCTCGTACTCCGCAAATATGGTGTCACAGGAAACATTGTCAACATCTTGAAGAATCTCTACGAAGGTGCTACTTCCCACGTCCGCCTCCCTAATGGTGAACCTGACCCGTTTCCTGTGATAACTGGTGTGCGCCAAGGGTGTATCCTTTCTCCATTGCTTTTCAATTTTGTTCTTAATCGGATTATGACCCATTCTACTACAGAGGACGATGGAGTGATACATAGTGAAAATCTTGGGCGTCTTGCATATGCCGATGACATAGCAGTTTTTGCAGAACACAAGGAATCCTGTCAAAATCTTCTTAACAGGATAGCTGTAAAAGCAGCAGAATTTGGAATGAAAATCAAACCGTCGAAAGCAAATGTGCTCTACACGAATTTGTCACAACCTCCCAGGATTTCGATTTATAACCAGGAAATCGAGGTTCAGCCGTCCTTCACTTACCTTGGCTCAAAAGTCAGTGGGGAACGCGTAGCAGCGTCTGAGGACATAGCTGCTAGAATCTCGAAAGCGTCTAAATGTTATGGGCGTCTTCGAAAGTGGGTGTGCGATCGAGAAGATCTATCAACTAAACTGAAAAATGCAAATTTTTAATTCGTCGGTTATATCCATTCTGCTTTACGCTTCCGAAACCCGGGCTTACACCAAACATGACCTAGATACGCTCCAAGTATTCCACATGTACGCTCTCCGCTCATTTCTCAAGGTTAGCCTGGCAATGCGAATTCCCAATTCTCACATACGCGCTGACTGTGAAAATCAACCCACCGTCAAAGATGATTTGAGTTCGACGGTTGCGTTGGCCACGTCACCAGGATGGCACCTGAACGTCTCTGCGGCTCTTTGTGGAGGAACCCTAAACCCATTAGCTGGCGCTGTGCCCGAGGTGCCGCCAGAATAACGTGGGATTCCTTGTTGGAAAAGGACCTGGCATATTTCCGTCCAATTTATGGTGCTATAAATTGGTCCAACAACTTCACCACCATTATCCAGGATTTGGCGGCTGACAGGAAGCAATGGAGAGGCATTTCTCGGAGGCAAGGCATAGCTTCTAGCTGAACGCCTTTAAGTACAAGTACAAATACACTATACTAAGCTGTGCCAGTCCCAACCATCAATACCATTGTGAACTTTAACTATGCCAGTACTTTCATTCTGTACTATTGACGCCACTTTTTGTCAGCAGAGTGCATAGAATTTACGATTAGAAAACAAAATTACATCGCCAGAAGTGTAGTATTGAAGTTCTTTTACGATACATCTCATGGCATCATGACGTTACTTCAAGTGACGTCACCAGCATAATGACAAGAACAGACGTAACCTACAATCAGTTGCAATAAATAAACCTTATACTGTAGTAGCGAGTATTGGTACATCTTTGTAATTAGCAATAGGGATAGTACAATAAGTAAAAAATACATTATAAATGAATATTCATGATTTAATATTTTCATGAATACTTCCAAGTGATTTACAGTTAGGGGCCATCCATAAAGTACATACGCAGTAAATCACCCAATTTTTGTCTCCCACTGTACGCATCCGTACGCTTTTGCTTTACCTCCTCCTTGCGTACGCACGCAATTTACCAATGAATGTGCCACACACACCCTCCCTCGCTATTTAAAAATTTTCCTTTCTAAATTTTTTTCTTTTCCTATCAACTATTGATGTTTGATTAAATCAACTGGGTAAACAAAACTTTAAAATCTTCTAGTAAAACTCAGTTACGTCAGTAGCCTTAACAGTCAACAAATTATCATTCTCTCTAGTCTCGCTACATAAAATTAATGGACACGATTTCGAAACTGGAGATTATCTAGAAAATTGAATTACAAACAGTACGCACACACTTATCGAAACCCCCTCCCCTGTACGCTTTTGGTTTGATCCCCTCCCCCTAACTGCGTACGTACTTAATGGACGCCCCCCTAACATGGTTCCCTATGGCTTGTCCAGGAGATACATGGGGGGCCAGATCACCCCAATTTTGAACAAGATGGGATTTGCACAAAAAAGCAACAAAATTGGTTAAGTCATAAAAACATTTCCCTGTAACTTTACGCCCTTACCCCTATCCCCCGTTTTCTCGTGATGCATATGCTATCCAGGGATCAACTCTTTGAAATTGATATATAACAGAAGTGGACGGATTTAACGCGTGCTGTAACACGGGTATATAAGCTATTATCAAGAAGTAACAACTGCATGTAAAAGGGCAAAGTCAAAATAGTCCATAATATCCGTGCATGTCTCACCTGATACACCTAGCCAAAGTTAAAACGGGATCCACCTGCCTGTAATGAACCTAATGAACCCTGTACACATCCAGATGGACAACTCTTTGCCTCGGCATACCCTGGAACTAATCAGTTATCTCCCGGTACCTAGCGTACGCCTGCTGCCTAGACCAGCGGGAACTTGGCCCCAATGGATCTGGGCCCCTCTGTGACCTGCTCCAGGTAACTCCACACTAGTTCTAGACAGTTAAAAGATAGCCTTGTACGAAAATCTGTTGTAAAGTCATTATTATGACAACATAGGATTCGAATTTCACAAAAAATACATGTTGCCTCCGCACTATCCTAGCAACAGCATCGAATTTAACTAGATGGAGGGGCAGCCTGGCATATTGATTTTCATCCCGTCTTGCCTAGGTTGCTTTAAACTAGTAACTAGTGCCTACTTTCAATATCTCACACTGTCTTTGATTATCACAGCAAATAATTTCTTACCGCTGAGATAGTTTTCATAAAACAACACATAATGCATTTTACAGAGTAATGGATACGTTATCAATGCATGAATGTGCTACTTTAAATAAGAGTAAAAACCAGAAATATCAAGTAACTAAACCATCTAGCGTAATTTATTAATACTTGTGCCTTCAGACAATGAAACATAACATTTATATATATATATATTGAGGGCAACCTGTGTCCCTCTTGACTGTAGCATAATACCTCCCATATTTACGTGGATTTTTCATACGTTTCTGCACAGAAGCCCAGAAGGGTAAGTTGGGCCAGAGTCTCCTAATAATGCGAGTACCCATCCCTCCCGATCGCGGGCCATAAGTTAGCACGATTTCGTGGAACCTGCGAGGCGCATTGCTCTTGTATGCTCTATAAATTCTACCTACAACTGGTTCCATCACAAGGTTTGAGCAGAATTATCAACAATGCAATAGATATGACATAATCTTGATAGCCTATGGTTCAGAAGCGAAGAAAATTTACAAAATAACGCCCAGAGATTTAGCCGAGATGCAAAGGACTCGTAATGCCGCCATACTTTGTTCACTGCGATTAATTCATCGTAGCCTGGGCACAATTTTTGCTTCCTTAGTAACCCAATCAACATCGACACAGGTTGCCTTGAAGGCCATTTATGAACTCCATCAATTAATCAGTAAGGGTTAAGTTAATGAGTGTTTAAGCAAAGAACTTTATGACCGATATACCGATATATAAAACAAGCCATTTATATCCAGCTTTATAATTTGGTAGGTAGGCATCTTTTGGGTCGGTGTGGTATTTTATCCCCCGTAATAGTTTGATAGTTTGCCTGAATTTTATGCACCCTAATCATCGTGCCCTTACGTGCTAGCCAATCAAACATTTGCTTTGCATCATAGTTCGAGTAGGAAAAATTTTAACAAAACTCTTAGTCAAGCCCATTCATAACAGCTTCAATGAGCTGCGGCTTACACTCGTAGGATACCCATTTTTTATCAACGTCTGTTGGCGATACCAAATAACTTCTGATAGCAAAGGTCACAACTATCGACAAATTCTATGCCACGGTGGGTGCAAAAGAGATAGTATACTAGATACTAAAGCAATTTCACAATAGGAAATTCTCCAACGGATTTTATCCGGTGGGGGTGGGGTTGGAATTCAATAGGAAAAATACATAAAATTTTACCCGGGGCGATGAATAATTTGGGGATAAAATTTCACATGACACCGGTATTCAACTGGTAGATTTTGGGTTGACCTGCACATAATCGCTGATCAGACCCCTGAATTTCACTCGCAAGTACCATACATAAACACGCATTACTTTACACAACATAGATATGGTAATCAACGCATTTTGACTTACAGATTAGCTCAATATGAGTTATTAGAACACATTGCAAGCAATACTGCTCATTATTAAAATAAACATAATTATACGTTACACAACTTAAAAAAAAGATTCACAGGCCAGTATCACGTTTTCGGTGCACGATAAAAGTAAACACATTTTGACGTTTCCTTTTTATTTTTTTTAAATTAAAATTCGTGTCTGGTTTGCTTGGTGCGCGGTCTTTTTACCAATACAAAAAATTCATTTTAGCTCTGTTCAACAAACATGGCCGACTTGTAGGCGTAATTCTACCCACTATTACTTTCTTGCTTTCAGCTTTGATAAGGCGAATAAGTAACAGGCATATTTTTGTCTTTACCAATAAACATCTTTTACTTGACTAATCATATAGATAACAGTGTGCCTTTGTGCAAATTTCTATCTGAGATGCAAGGCATAATTTCTTGATTACTACATAAAATAATATACGTGGTATGCTGATATCGAGTTTACGTAAAGAACTGTGTATGCATCATGTATTTTGGTAGCGTAGACATTGATTACACTGTCCTTTTGTAAGGCATCAGCACTGACATGCATCGGCATCAACTTATGCATCGGTATAGACCTGCATCGTTATGGAAATGCATTCATACTTGCATGTATCGGCATTAATATATGAATTGGCATTGACACATGCATTGGCAGCGTTTTGGACATAGCCATCGGCCGGCAAGATGCAAGACATACTGTCAGCTCCAGAACTGATGACTTGCTGTTCTCTTACAACTGACTTGTAACTTTGGATTATGTTACAATAGATCCCATTGACCATAATGGTGCTGAAGCCTTACGTACTACTGTACGTCGGGCAGTACACAACCGTACATTCCTTCGTCATTCTGACTATGGTACACCCTCCTAACTCGATGAGGATTCGATTGTTTCGAACACACTTCAACCGTCACGGTTGCGGTTGCTGTCACTTTTGTCACCTTTTCCGTGCCATTTTCCAGTGACTCTACTTCCGTAATACGGTGGGGTCTCCCTGGTACGGCATTTCTAATTCTGTCACCACCGGACACGTACTCCGGATAATACTCAGGTCGTACACCGCTCTTAATGTCATCATCTTCAAAATCAGAGTAAAATCGACCACGAGATCCTGTCGCTGCATTGTGCTCGCTTTCTCCTCCCCAATCCTCAACGTAAGAACGAGGTCGTACATTTCCTCCCCGTCTGTTTACATGATCATATGAAAGGGAAGAATCATGATGGCTGTCGTGGCATTCGACTGCCTCTGGTTCGGTTAGTTGTGTATGATAACTGCGGGTCAGACAAGACGTAATAGGAGTGCCAGGTCTTGATGGCCGCGAGGTTGACGTGCTTGTCCGCGAAATTCTCTCTGGATCTGCACTATCAGGCGTACTTACTTCCGGCACTGGGCTTAGTTTAAACCGGGTTGTTTTCGCTCTATTTTGATTTTTTGACCTCCGTGTTCGACTGCTTGTATTATCTTTTGCCGAAGGGACAAAGTTGAACGGATCTCTAGCCGAGCGTAAACTGCCAACCGACTCCGATCCTCTTCCGCGTTGTGACAAAGAGCGAGGATCAATAGAATTTCGAACTGTCTTCGGCAACCGCGTCGGCTCTGATTCGAGCGTTTGTAAAATAAAGTCATTCATGCTTGTTCTGACGGCTGTAGCATGTTCTTGTAGGGCGACATCGCCCGCGGTACTGTGTTCTGTCGTTAGACCTCCAGTCGTTCCTTGACTGGTCGGGTTCACGCGTCTATGGGTAACTTCGCAACAAGGTCCAAAGAACGATAATAGTACAGGAAGTAGCAGCAGACCATTTGCTGCTCCGATAAGTACCAATGCTAAAATTAAATGAAAGAAATACCTTCTGATGAAGTCAAATTCTGATCCAGCTAGTATCACGATGCCAACCACAGTTGACATAACACCATCTAAGATCGGTGAGAATAACTGTGTTATGGCAGTTTTTACTCGTTGATTGCGATTTCCTTGGGCACTAATAAATGCCAAGCAGATATGCACAGTAAATTCCACTCCAATACCAACAGACATAATCACCGTAACAACTGGCACCGCACTAAGTTTTAGACCAAGCAGACCTATCACCCCAAATAGCTCAAATGTAATCGAGGCTAGGACTACAGTAGTGATAGCCGCTGCCCACACATTCATCAGTGTTATAGCAAGCACAATGAATGTTACGCAAAATATCAAACCGACAGCAAGCCACAAATGCTCACTAAGGTTTGTGTATTGTTCCCAATAGGTAAATGGTGTCCCGAACGGGAAAATAGGCAATCCCTTGGCAGTAAAATCTTCACAAAGATTTCGGACATCCTAAAAGAACAAGAAGAGGGCATGACGTAAGATGCAGTAGTAATCATGACGGTTAAGACGTAAACAAGATAAGCAGATACGTAAATATGGGATACATTGAATTAAAAATCATCATTATCACCATCATCATCACCACTACCACCACCTTTATAATACCATCATCATTATCAACACAACATCGTCAATATTATAATCATTAGCATCACCACCAACATTACTATCATTATCATCATCGTCACCACCACCACCACCATCATCATAATATCACCATCATAATATCGGCATCATAATATCATCATCATTATCAACATCATCAATATTACAATCATTAGCATCACCACCAACATTATCATAATCATCATGATGATGATGATCATCATCATTCTCATGATTATCATCACCATTCTCATAGTCATCATCATCATCACTATCATCACCATACTCTCCATCTTTACCATCATCATCATCATCATCATCATCATCATCATCATCATCATCATCATCATCATCATCATCAACAACATCATCATTATTGCAGTCTTGGTTATGCCTACTCCTAAATACATTCCTTTTGAATGCTTTTGTGGAGTTTCCTGTCCTATTACTTCTCTAGTCCTTGTCAAGTTTTTATAACATCATTGCATATTTTGGTTGGTCTGCATCTGATGCGTTTTTAATGTCCAAGATATGTTGTTGTTACCTTCGCCGGCTATCTACTGTCATTTCATCGTATCATATGAGCAGCTCGATAACCATCAATAACCAAGAAAGTCCTTGAGCCGAAGCAATTTTACTTGTAAATACATTTCGTCATAGTCTTTATCCGTACAACAAGCGATCCATTTTACGCTCCCTAATCCCAACTAGGCGTTGTAAGCGTGTTCCTTCCGTACAACCATGATCAAATTTATACGACACAGGATTATCCAAGTGTTGAATTACTTAATCTGGGCACGGGGACGAGCAATACAGTGAGTCAAAGACACTTCCTTTTATCAATGAGTCATGAAATCACTTCACTGTGAAAGCGAGATTAAGATCTATTTAATACATCCTGTATCACGTTCCATGTCGAGGAATCAGGTCACCGCGATAGGATTTCAATCACGAAGCCCTCTGCTAGCATTTCTGCGCAACAGTCGAAACCCGCCCTCCATAAGTAAAACACAGTTGTTCTTTTTTGGCTGTTTAATTGATGCTGCTTTCGGCATTCAGCAACTGCTGAAACCTGCCCTGGATAACTAAAAGCCAGTCATTGCCTTGGGTTGGTTTCGGCATTAGCATTGACGTTGCCGCTGCACATTGCTTGGACAAGGCACGCCAAACCACAAGTCAAGTTCCTGATCTCTGGTCTATTTTCCGTTCAATACAAATCAATTTCAGTGTTTGATCAGCGTAAGCCGAAACGCTGAAGTATATTACACTTTTGAAGTATATTACACTTTTGAAGTATATTACACTTTTGAAGTATATTACACTTTTAAAGTATATTACACTTTTGAAGTATATTACACTTCTGAAGTATCTAAAACTAGAAACAGTTTCTATTATTTCTTATTTACTACGGATTCGCTTACATACCCAAACAGCAAGCTACATTAAATATTTATGAACTATACCAACAATTTCGACTACCAACGACTTTCAAATTCGGCATTATTCGGCGCTATTCGAAATGTTTTCGGGCAAGTCTTGTTAATGTAATAGATGAACGTTGGATCCTACGAAACACGCTGTTCAAAATGACACCAAGGGTTACCAAAGGCTGAATGGCGCCTTCGTAACAAAGTTAAGGCTACTAAAGAGAACAAAAATAGTTTCACAGATGATCTGGTGTCGCGATAATCGCGGAGTGATTATAAAAATTGTCAATTCAAAATGAAAACTAATATCCTATTATCCACTGACTAGATTACATCACCCTATAACCGTAGGGTTTGGCAAACTAATCCCGCTTGTAATATGCTAAGTCGATTGTCATATAGCGCTCGCTAGAGCTCCCTTGCCGGTTTTTTTTTGGAGGGATTGGCGATCTCATATATCATCCTAGCTAGTGGGTTTATTTATACAAAGAATTTTGTTACAAAGGGTAACAAAGACGATAACAGATTCGTGAGTGTTAGCATAGGCATTTATACCATTGCTAGGTAATGCAAATGAGTGGGGAGTGGGGAGTGGGCTGAGGTTAGCTAACAAGTGCCGTGGGACCTGTTTCTGGTAGGCCTTTACCGCGTGGCCTCTTATTGCTAGGTCCGTAGTTGGTTTGCGTTTGTAGTTGTTTTGGTTAATGGTGTATAGGCCCGTAGTTTGTAAGCCCGTAGTTTGTAGACCGGTAGCCGGTACGCCTGTAGTTTGTAGACCGGTAGCCGGTACGCCTGTAGTTTGTAGACCGGTAGCTGGTACGCCTGTAGTTTGTAAACCGGTAGCCGGTACGCCTGTAGTTTGTAGACCGGTAGCTGGTACGCCTGTAGTTTGTAGACCGGTAGCTGGTACGCCTGTAGTTTGTAGACCGTTAGCTGGTACGCCTGTAGTTTGTAGACCGTTAGCTGGTACGCCTGTAGTTTGTAGACCGGTAGCTGGTACGCCTGTAGTTTGTAGACCGGTAGCCGGTACGCCTGTAGTTTGTAGACCGGTAGCCGGTACGCCTGTAGTTTGTAGACCGGTAGCTGGTACGCCTGTAATTTGTAGACCGGTAGCTGGTACGCCTGTAGTTTGTAGACCCGTAGTATATAGGCCCATAGTTTGTAGGCCCGTAAGCTGTAGGCCTGTAATCGACGAAGTCATCGTTGGTTTGCCTGTAGGTTTGTAAGTTTGTAGTTAGTCAGCCCGAAGTTTGTGATAAGTTGGTTGGCCTGTTGGCTTGTTACTACCTTGCTCTTTTCGCTGGACCTTTCTTTACAATGCTTAATGTTGTTGGGTCTTTCCTACCAGGACGATAAATGCCAGGGATCTTACTGTGATGTTACGTTTGTTTCTACTAAAATGGAAAGCTAAAAGAATAAGAACGACATCACTATCTAAGCGCACACTTACACTGCTAATACATTCAAATCGCACTTTGCATTCTTACCTTGATTAATTTGATAAAATCTTTGTTCTGATGGAGGCTATTAGCATAAAACGGCATGAACGCTATCTGTATGGGAGGTGACTTTGGAATTAAATTTTCTAAAAATAAGATGAAAAGTATCCGTTATCAATTTGCCAGTTCTCCCATCTTCTGCAGGAGGGATCACATTTTGATTACAAATCAACGACTTTTACATATTGAGATATTCCAACCACTGCGTTAAACTCAAGAAAAGAAAAAGAATTTAAACCAAAAGGATTATTCATTCTTGGTAATCTGAAACCTGTTTTATAACCAGCACTCAGTGAGTGGCAAAAACGCCCTACAGGAGACTGCTGCCTCCTGTAATCATATGGCAACATGTTTGTCATCGATTTTTGACCCTCTTCATCAATGCAAACGAAACAGATTTAAAAGTACTTCCATGATCTTTACTGACAGTACCTGTTGAATTTAGTGGAATTCTGTCATCCAAAAAATTATTCCAAACTGGTGGCTTTGGCCGAAGGCCCATCTACGATAATAAACACACAGTTTGATTAGAATGTCATAACAGAGAGCTTGTTTTCTGTTCACTTTAACGCATTCTAGCTATTTTTGGTCCGTACTGGGACTCATGAAGACAAAATGTTCCATGTCCCGATTAGTTCTTGATACCTATCACCTAGAATGACAAGACTACCGTGAAATATCATCTTGCAGTTTAAATCATATCCTACATTCTTCTGCAATTAGTTTCTCATTTTCAAAATCAATTCACATCAGATCTCAAATCTTTCCTTCGTACTTTCTTCTTTGCTTATCCACTCTATACTACTGTATTCTGCTCGTTATCATCCATTCTATTATTCTTATGGAGTTTTACTTTTTTCTGTCATAATCCTTTGTTTCCTGTGGCAATCTAACTTGCCACAATCCACTCTGGTTAAAACTCTTCTTCTAAATTTCTTTATTGCACTTCTTTCCTCCAACCTACCCTATTTCGTCTAGGTTTCTGGAACATCATATTTACCTGAAAAATATAAGATACTTTCGCATTACTAATCAATAACCTTAGTAGGTCTATATCCATCAGCAAACCCCAACTAGATACAACAAGAACCAACCAGATCGTCTTTCTAACTTGAAAGGTAGTAGCTCGCCTTGAAAATTTACGACATTTTTCCAATAATGCTTTGTTTCTTCTTTCTCTTCTTTTGTTTCCTTCCTTGTCTAGGATTAGCTAGTTTTGCTACATGTTTCGTATAAATAAATAGGTTGCCATATGCATATACTTTCCTTTCTGACGTTTCATACTCTGAAGAGTGTCAGACGACAAAAGCTTTTAAGTATGTTTTCAGCGCAATGTCACAAATTTTTAAGCCGATTTTCAAGTTTTGTACCCCCAAAAGATTGTTCAAAGGTAGTAACCTTACAAACGACACACAAAGTAATCAACCGACGTTAGTGAGCCAACAATTACCTCGGAAGCTTGGTATCCCATGACATCAACATTATACCATGCCGTCAGGTAATGATAGAAACGTGATGGCGAAATGATACCATTCTGGTCAACTAAGTGACTGTTTGGAATCTGAAAGACAAGAGGCAACAAGTTAAATGATAAAAAGGAACTGATACAATTAAGCGAGGCTGTCCATCCGGCAACAGGTTTCGCGGGAATCCTCATAACGACCCATTTTATCCTGCCATGAAATACCAATAGGTTATTTGCAAATTTTCTATCCTATTTGTGCCCAGTGTTAACTGACTGATTACACTTCAAAAACATTCACTATGACGCAAGTGATTTGTGGCAAACAAATAGGATAAGATTGATAAGGAGGAGGATAAAGAATCACAAAGTGAAGAGGAGAAAAAGAGAAAAAAGGAGGGGGCTGCACGAGAGGAGCGAGAGAGGAAGGAAAGAGAAAGAGAAAGAGGGAAAGAGAAAGAGGAGACGGATTAAAGAGGAAGAAACGAGGACATCGAAGAGGTAAGAGAGAGAAAGCGGAAAGGAAATACGGAGGAAGAGGGGATGACGGAGAGAGGACAGAAACGAGAGCGAAAGAAAACTTGAAAAGGATGACATGGTAGAGAAGTGAAGGGGGAAAAGGGGGAAGAATATGACAGAGAGAGAAAGAAGAATGTAAGAGAGACAGAGGGGGAGAGGAAAGAGAGAGGGAAGAGGAAAGAGAGAGGGAAGAGGAAAGAGAGAGGGAAGAGGAAAGAGAGAGGGAAGAGGAAAGAGTGAGGAATGGAAAATGAGGAAGTATGAAGAGGAGAGGAATTAGGGAGGAAGAAGAAAGGCAGGAGAGGAAGATGAGAGGAAAGAGCGAGGAAGACGAGCAGTAAGACAGGGTATACTCCAGTCAACAATCTTATTCATTTACAAATTATGACATAAAAGCAAATATTTTAAAAATGGGAGTATGACATACATACCCTTGAAAAGTCTTGTGGTCTTTTGTCATTCCCAGAGACTAACATTAATTTGTAACCTAAAACAGCATCTTTAGAGGCATTGCCATGCCAGCCGTATTGATGGAATTTTCCTTCATTCCATTCCTTCTGAAAGGTTTTCTCTTTATCTATCAGAACGGAAAAACGGATACAAAATTTAGAATAATAACCTGACACATCGAGGACTATGAGAAAGTCAGTCGAAGAATAAATGGGAGCTTGTTGATAAAAGGGCACACAAGGTTTTACGCATGCCACTGACGTACAGCTACTCATAACGTAAAAGCAGTCACAGGTTCACTGCATAATGTCTTCTCGATTTCCACGAGCCGAGACGCTAATATATA
>JANTCA010058645.1:0-16922 GCA_024741275.1 Chironex yamaguchii
CCTTACTGCCAGAGATGGCAAGTATACTTCAGAAGACAGTAATTTTGTAAAAAGGAAGGACCCTCAAGTTTCTCTATCTTTCCTGTGCTTCTCCCCACTTATTAATGTATTTAGGTGGCATTCTACAACGTACAAGACCTTAAAACACTAAAATAATACCAAAACAAGACCATACTTCATAGGAAACGCTATCGACGGACCTCATTGTTTGCCCCTTCGTCGGATCGTTGCCACTGACAACGGGCCGTGTGACGTAACACCGAAAAGGTCTATAGGCCCTGTCACGTGAGTGTTTTAATGAACAGGCAGGGCAGGAGGTGAGGCAGGGCAGGAGGTGAGGCAGGGCAGGAGTTGAGGCAGGGCAGGAGTTGAGGCAGGGCAGGAGTTGAGGCAGGGCAGGACGTGAGGCAGGGCAGGAGGTGAGGCAGGGCAAGACATGAGGCAGGGCAGGACGTGAGGCAGGGCAGGAGGCAGGGCAGGGTATGAGGATAGGCTAGACACGAGGGAAATTTAGGCATTAGGAAAGGATGGACAAGAAGACTTGGTCTATCAAACTCGTCACTACCTTAAAATATTTTGCAGATGGGTCCTGGCCTAATATATACAATAGCTTATAATCTACCTCAATTGAACAAGTCTTACTACTTAAGCAGCAGCTAGAGTTTTCATATTTGACTATTGGTGGTGTGAAGAAGTACATATCGTGGCCAATTGCGAATAACAGTACTCTATAATTAGTCCCATAGCCTTTAATGTATATATTCTTTGTGAATCCAATGAATGCCTATTTTTTATAAAATTAAATCTACAAGAATTGCCTTAGAAGCATAGTCTAAAGACTAACTATCATCCTAGTTCATTGCTTTATAGAGACTTACTGTCAATTTAAACATTGTGTATTTGATGAAATAACCTATTTTTAGAGGAATATCTTCTCTGAATGCAAACAAAGTTGCAATGTTGTAATGTCTAGTATCCCAGATGACCGACTACTACAGAAACACAAACATAAATGTGAGCATCAAGTATTTTTATTCCACTTTCCTATTGTGTTAAGTATTTCAAAGTAAAGGTTTAAGAAGAGCTTGCTTCATTTCTTGGCTACAATTTCTTAATGTTTGTCTGCTATGTTAACAAATAACCTTGATATCCAGTCGAATTTTAGTAGGAGGTGTTTAAAGGTTGTCTTGACTAATGATAGTGATGACGACCATTTTAAAAACTGAAATAGCAGCTTCGTTCTTAATTTTAGGATGGGGGCTTATTGAAAATATTCCTACACAACACAAAGTACTTCATTGAAAGCAAAAATATTATAAGATAGAAAATAAAACTGGGTTTTTCTTTACACCAACTTATACAAATTGTGTAAGAATAAATCTCTTTATACATCAAGATGTTATGTCATACAAACTTGGTTCAGCAATTTCGATATCCTCATTAGGAGCATGATCAGTTAGTGCTTCTTTGAGGAGGGGGAGGAATGATTATAAAATTGAGGATTATCCTGAAGCTTATTCAAAAAGGAGCTGTTCTAAGAGTGGGGCTAAATTGAGGACAAACAGTACGTTGGATAATTGATCATGTCTTCCAAACTGATACTTCTCATACAGTGTGTTTTCAAAACCTGACAAGAATGATGTCGGGTTTAAATAATTTTCCTTTCTCTACTCTCTTTGTCCAACATTTTGAATGAAACAAATTGACTGTTCTCTCCACGGCATTTAAGTGAAGTCTTTTATATAACCGACCATTGGTGGGGCTTGGTTGAAAAAGGGGTGTGTGTCTTTTGCCACAGAGACTGACTACATTACCAGACTTGACCACCACTGATAATGCATTTTCTCTGAGTAAAGAAATTTGGCTACAAAGAGAGCAAATTACTTGAATTGCTAACTTTACTAACATATACCCTTTTTAAAAAAATTCCATAGCATTATATTACATACAATAAAAAATGATAGAGGACCGTCAAGTTGAACACTCAGCCTAGTAAAAAAATTGAGGAATAATGCAGTCATTGTAACTGGTACTGACTGGAATACAAAAGAAGGAAAACATTTTACTAGGTTGCTATCTCATCAGAATGTGTAAGCAAAATCTTAACAGTAAATTTTGCCTTCGAAACGAATCTATATGTGATATGTTTCATGTTCTGTTAATCAGTCATATGCTGCAATATTGATGGCCCCTTGACTGATGCTTATGGATATAGGTAAGACACTAACATTATGCAATGGTAAAAATCATGTTCATCCACATACATGGGTCATGTTTTGTACATTACCTTACATTAATTAAATTCCTTAATTGTCTGTAGCATAGGATATACAAGGTTGCTAGTAATTTTGCATTTCAAACACACAGTAAGTCTCACAACAGCAAAATACAACTTATCCAATATGAAACAGAGAAAGAAAAATACTTACATTGGTCAAAAATGACCTCACTATTTAAGAAAGGGCAAACATAAGATACCTGGGAAAGTTCGAGTTTCAATTATGTTCAAATTTAAGCTGCCTTCATACAGACAAATCACTCTCCAAAATTTGTTTACGTCAGACCAAGGCAAAGCCCAACTACAGGAATCATGCCTAGCAAGACCTCAACTATACTGAATGTAGGCTATTTCTCAGTAGTCATAACGAGCCATGAACTATTATTTTATTGGACAATTAGTGTTATGTGTGTTATTTATTATCTGGCCTTGTAAACAGTGTGGAGCTATGTTTTTAGAGGATGCCTTACAGGGAGTTACGCTGGTGTTTCAATGGCAAAATGCCCATAGTTTAATGGCTCTCCATAGACTTTAATGTTCAAAGTCTGTGCCACTCCTTCTTGACCCAAGTATTGATGGACATGAATAGCTCAATACATATTCTTCAAAATCCTAGTCTTTATTAACTGTTTCCAGGCAAATCAGAATCTATTACCTCATGAGTCAGAAGATTTTGCCGAACTATGTTTTGATAGATCCTTCCCTCAGCCAACAAAGCCAGACTACAGCAATCATGTCCTAGCAAGACCTCAACTATACTGATTGTAGGCTATCTGTCATTATTCATAATGAGCTTTGAACTTTTCTTTTAATGGACAATTCGCATCCTGTGTTATTAGACAATGAATCATGCATTTGTTTATGTACTTCCTCTTCCTGTTTAATTGGGCCAATGACACAAGCAACAGATGCAGAACAACCAGATATGTGATGGGAGCTAGAGGAACCCTGACCAGCAGGGCTACACACAAACTGCCTACAGTCGCTCTATTATTGAGCAAAATGTACATGGCAATGGTTGATGATACAAAGGAACTGTTGTATCTTAAAAGATTCCTGACTGTTCTTGGAATGTCACAGAAATTGCCAAATATTCTGTTTGCAGACAATGATGGTGCTATCTTGCTAGCTATACAGAATGGGATATAGCACAAGCAACCAAAGCACCTTGATGTACACTATCACTTAGAGTGCAGATGAACATAGAGTACAAGCATATAAACAGTAAAGAAAACGATGCGGATATTACGACAAAAACATTAGGTCTTGATTCACATGTGTACCATACCTGTCCATTCCAGGGGGAGGAGTATGGAGGGGGAGGAGTATGGAGGGGGAGGTGGGTATTGAGTGCAGGCCATCTGTTATTAATCACAACGAACCCTGAACCTCTGATTAGTGTTGTGTGTGTTATTAGGCAATAAATCGTGTATTTGTTTATGTACTTTTCGCTTTCTGTGTAATTTTTGAAGAAGCGTCTGTTTGTTTTTTTTACTCAAGAGTTGAACATAATCTCTGAATATTGATGTCATTGTTAGTACATATAAACTACAAAATGTTTACAGTGCCCCACTCTGCAAACTGACAGTTTTTTTGTAGCTGCTACATTTTGCTACATTTTGGGGGTAAGACCTTCCAACAGTACACAAGCCATGCAGAATGAAACAGGATCTTACGGTAAATGCACTGTCTCTCATATAGCAGTTTTGGTACTATGATTTCATGCACTTGTGTTGATGCTTATCCTGTATCAATACACATGAATACGGTGCAATTAATGCTATTTCTATACCTCTTAAATTGGGCTGTGCAATTTTAATGACTCTCCTTCAAAACAACTTACAGCTTTCTTCTTCAAAGCCATCATGAATATATAATGGCACTAGGCACTCAGCCATTAAATATATAATGGCACTAGACACTCAGCCATTAAATATATAATGGCACTAGACACTCAGTCGTGAAATATATATTGCCATTAAGCAATAGTCAATTAAATATGCATTGGCATTACACACTCAGCAATTGAATATATACTGGCATAAGGCACTCAGAAATGAAATAAGTGTTGACATTCATATTCAGTCATGAAATTGGCACTTGGCCAATTATAAAAGCATAGGCACTAGGAACTCAGACATCAAACGTGTGCTGGCACTAAGCACTCAGCCATTAAATATGTGTAAGCAATAGGCAATCTGCCAGTAAATAATTCTTGGCAACAGGCAATCTGCCAGTAAATAATTCTTGGCAACAGGCAATCTGCCATTCAATATTTGTTAGCAACAGGCACACTGCAATTAAATATTTGTTGGCAACAGGCACACTGCAATTAAATATTTGTTGGCAACAGGCACACTGCCAATTAAATATTTGTTAGCAACAGGCACACTGCAATTAAATATTTGTTGGCAATAAGCACTCAGCCATTCAATATGTGTAAGCAAAGGCACTCTGCCCTTAAACACTTGTTGGCAATAAGCACTCAGCCTATGAAACAATATTAACATGCATGCGGCAAAACTCCTCATTATTTCCCATTTGAGTCAGAGTTTCAGCTTCCTAAACAACATTCATGTGGTACAAAGCAATCCTTTATAAGCGCTTCTGGTTCACCTTGGCATTACGCAAGACCAAATGATGCCTAATACAAGGTACACATAGTCCACACTTGTTACTCGGCAAAGATGAACAAACACTTTTACGACTTCATGCCTGATAAATTTTCAAACCATGCTGTTCTCAAAGACGCTTTTACACAACCAATTCGGCTGCTGGCATCAGTGAATCCTCAGAAGGAAGATGAGGATCCGAGTATCACAGGTCGTTTGGTGTTGGAGGTAAGTGACTTCACCAAATGGAAATGGTACTACGTTGAATGCTGGAAGCAACTCGTCAATAAGAGCGAATATTTACGAGGTATTGGCATCACGAGAATATTATTTAAGAATCTACTTACCTTCCGGAATTACTTTTCCGTCTACATTACTTGAGGAAATCTGCGTCCGCGACAAATGCTGCTCTCTCCACCAAACCTAACTCTTTTGTTTACACAAACGTAGGTAACAAAACTTCCGGTTTGATTTCATGGACAGGATGTCTGTGCAGTCTACACACAAATGAAAGAAACGGGGACAAAATTGTGACATCAAAATTCTTTTTAGGGGCCATAGATTTCTGACGTTTCACACATTTCTGCCTTGCAAGACCGTCGTCTTGTCCAATGCTAATCGGCGGCTCTCAGTACCCACTAATTGTTATTGCCCGTACTTGCATCTTAAAATTGTCCCCCTACCCCTTTGTTGGAATCATTACCCCCCCCCATTATCAAGACGTTTGAGGTTTGCATAACCCCTCCTACTCCGGACCACAAAAACAACGACCAACCAAAGTATTTGATTCACAATAGATACAAATATGTAGCTCGACACCTTCAAGTTAGTTATCTCAAAATAAGTCAATTTCAAGATCCCTTTGCAGCCTGAGATATCTCTAAGCCTATAATCCATCAAACGTTAATTACATCGATCTTAATTCTAAAGCAACAATATTACTGGAGAGCAACTGCTTATATAGGTTTGAGAAGTCCATCTAGAAGCGAGTAGAACTTTCCAGAAAAATGTAGAATGCTATTGAACACAATAGAACATTCTAGAAGCTATTAAAACAAAATGGAATGAAATGGAACTTTGAAGAAGCTTCATGTAAATATTGCACCAGAATTGTTTCTCTAGCACATGAAAAGTTTCTAGAGAGTTCTAGACGTGCATGACATATATAGTTATTTGTTTTCGATTATTTCATCTTCTGACATCTTTATGACCTTATATATACTTGTAGCAGTTTTATTCAAAAGAAAAACCAAGAAAAACTTGTCAGGGTATTTTAATTATTCAAATTTGGGATTTTCCTAACTAAGATTTAGCCAAAATTCCTTATTCCAAAAATGCGTATATACATCTTAAAATAAACCTTTGTATTAATATACTTCCTTTTCTCCTTGGTATATGTATACGCTATTATTTGTTTACTTGCTAATGAAAACAAGAAGAAAAAAGAAGAAATTCTACGCCTTTATTTATTAAAAACAACAAACAATTTATCAAAACTGATGTAAACACGTTTCAAAGAGTTCCTGGGATTTTGTAGCATACTCATTACTGAGCGCTGCTGATTCCTATGCCAGGGTTAGAGAATTTTACCATGAAGTAAGCTGATTTGAGAGTGGGCTCCTGTTTCATAACAACAGTTTACCAAAAAGCTACTTTTACTGGTCAGTACATTTGTTGGGATTCTTTTTGTCCAAAAAAGAGGAAAATCAACCTCATCAGAAGACCTCCTTGAAAACGTGTATCCAGAGGATTTTGTTTCTAGAACTCTTCGAGAAAAGATCACTGATTTTACAACCGAAAAATCTTCTCAAAAATATCCTGTATACCTAAAACTTCCTTGGCTAGGTAATGTTTCTGTCTGCATAGAAACACAGATTAAAAAAGCTCTAGTTAAGTGTTCCTATGCTATCAATCCAAGAATTATTTTCACGACTAGGAATATCTTGCCATCCATTCACAAGGACTGTGTACTTACCACACAAAAAGGTTAGTAGTATATGAATATTTGAAGCTCAGTATGCAGGTCGCACTTCTCAAGATTGGGTGACAGGATCAAACAATATGTTCCAGCCATTGTACATCAAGCATTAATTCCTGCTAGAGAACAGCCATCTCGCGCTTGCTAAACGAAAATGACTGCCAAAACCTGCGATTCTGCCATAGGCCAACATTTAATGTTAAATTCAGAATGTGTCAAAATGAATAAGAACGAGAATTTTCGGATAATTGGCACAGATACATCGTCCTTTCAACTAAGTGTAAAGGAGTCTGTGTATATCAAAACAAGAAAACCAGTACTCTGTAGGCAGAAAGAGTGCGTTCTTTCACTTGCAATAATGTTTTGTTTTCTCATCTATGGTGCCTACTACGAGAAGCAAGTGCACATGGTTCAAAAGAACAACCATTAAATTGCCAATTATTTTCAAGGAAGTTAGGTGTACTTCCTCATATGCCTCCCTTAGCAAAAATATACGGTCACGCCGCTGGTTTACGCTAGGATTACAAAGCCATAATAAAGTTGTCCTCTCCCTATTTAAGAGAGACACTGCAGGTAACAATGGCTTTGAAAGGTGATATAAATACAGAGCTTACAGCAAGGATTAACGTATTAAGAATCATAGGGCTGGTTCTAAGATTCCAGAAAATATTGATTGGTTGATTGACTGATTGATTAATTGATTGATTGACTGATTGATTAATTGATTGATTGAAACACTAGTATCAGATCTGTAGTCGATAGATCCAAATTTGAAACTCTAGTGGGTATAATCACGCCCATACTAATAGTCATACCATAAGATCACTCTGTCTACTTATATTTGGAGCTGGAGAAAATACCAAAAATAGATGCCTTGTAGGCACAAAATATATGCGCTTGCACATGTATGCCAATATAAAACACTTATAACGAGGCTTGTATGCATATAACTCAGTGAACAAACATCTGTAAGTGGATGATGTAAGTTGGAGTCTTTTAGTCGGTTTTGTAATGAAATGTTTTGCTCGGCTGGAAAGGCGTCTGATTTGCTGTAGTGGGACCCTGATTCGATGCTCCTGTAGTCACTATCACACGATTCCTCCTGTTCACAACACATAACGTTGCTATCTGCGTGAGGCAGAAAGTTTCTGCGAATATTGCAGGTGGACCACGCTATGGTTACTCCGGGCAGTGGGATCTCCGGTCCTTGCTTTCAAAATCTCAGTTTTGCCGCGGTCGGGTCAGTACATAGTCAAGACATAGAGGTGATATTTTTTAGCAATTGATTCGTTTGGATTCGTTACATATCACACTAAGGTAATTAGAAATGCAAAACTTTTCCAATCACAGTTACACGCTCTTGTGTTTGCGTCAGCGACCGGCAACATCAGCTCGAGTTAGCATCCGGGTGATGCCTCAACTTACAAAGAGATGGAGGTACTCACGACCCTTTACATGACACGTCTCGACGTGCATTAGAATCATAGTTCTTACATTTTAACTCTTTAAATCTAAGATCGTAAACCAGAAAACAAGAAAGCCAGTACTCTGTAGGCAGAAAGAGTTCGTTTTTTCACTTGGACTCTTCCAATGATGCTTTGTTTCTTCATTTTCTCTATGTTTTGTCCATTCTTGTTTATAATTGGCTAGTTTTGCTACATGTTTCATATAAATAGGTTGCCATATACATAAACTTTCCTTTCTGATGATTCATACTCTGAAGAGTATCAGACGAAAAAAGTATTTAAGAATGTTTTCAACGCAATATCGCAAATTTTCAAGCCGATTTTCAAGTTTTGTACCACAAAAAGATTGTTCAAATGATTATTTTGTAGAAACTTTTTAAGGCAGTCTGGATGTTTTTGTTTTATTAACTCCGATATTGCACTGGTATGCTCAATATTCGATTACTTACAAGGCGATGTTCAACTTTGCGTCCAGCGAAAAAGTCAATGGTTGTAGTGAATATGAATGAATTTTAGTTCACAAGTTTATGGACGCGGCAAATTGTCCAGCCTATTGACTCTCCCTTACTGACAGGCACTACCCACTCTGGAATCTGATGAGAAGACGAGAAGGAAGTTGATGGGCTACTGGTTCCAAAAGCATGATTACGCAAGTATAAGGGTCACTTCAATTGTATCCTTGAAATTAAGCTATATAAGAGCTTATTCGAGATGTGCGTTGTGCCTGACATGGAACGATGGCAATCTTACCGTGGGATAAAGGAGGCATTCGTGTCTGCACACTTTGATACCGTCTCAGCACTTGTTTACGGTTACATGAGAAAAATAATAATAAATTGTAACAATGGAGCATCTAAGGATGGACCCACTATCTCGAACTGCAAGCGAAAGGTCAAATGTGTAAGTGTAATACCAAGTGAAATACAACCTTACCGCTCTTTCGAAGCAAAGCTCCTTCGCGAGTTTTCGACTAGCAATGCCTTAATCGTGCGACAGAATGATAACATTTTGCAGTAATGTGGCAGTTAGATGAAGTAACTCGAATCACTGAAAACAAAGGATGAGAGTACTAGTCTGACACTAATATTCCAGACACAAAGAAACATTCCAATATTAGGCATCATAATTACTGCTTACCATTACAATGAGACACATTTTCTTCTCCTTACGTTTTGCGTGTGCACAGCAATCGGTTAAACCAGCAGTATTTAGGTTGGTAACACGGGTGGTGACTACAAGACTTGATCGCATTACACGAACTAGCTATCCACTGCTGCGTAAGTTAGTTTAGTCTGTTCACATATGCAAATAAGGTAGTTTAGCATTAACTACCGTGCGATGCTAGTTATTGAAGACAGGCAGGCGTTTGTTGTTTTTTATGTTGTTAGCGGCAAATGGATCACAAGGTGTGTAAAATGTATTGTTTGTTTTACCAAGCTTTAAGAAAAGAAGCTTGAAAACTATGACTGACTTTACACAGTCGAGGGAACATTAACAAAAGGTGTATTCTGGAAGGTTAGAAGTCATAATACACAAGATGGAAGCAAACGCAGCGATGTTTAGCACAAGATGGAAGCAAACGCGGTGATGTTTAGCCAAATAACTATTCTTAACAATTCTAGTAAGCTAAGATTTAACTGCAACAAATGACAACTTCTGAGCTTTTAATACCAGTTCCACCGAACAGAATTGCTGCTTTTGAGCAATTTCGCACCGTCATAGAAAGATACTCGTTACTTGCTTGCAGTGGGAGGTCATTCTAATTCTGACGTCATCGGTAGCATGATTCTTTCGACCTTGATCGTCCAACCATGTTATTAAATGTATGACTTTCGGCGTGTGTTTTTGCGCCTGTCTACAAGCATCCATTTATTGTCGGTGGTGCTGTCAGGACCGTAGTCGGTCTTTGAAAAATGGGAGGGGGGAGGGGGGGTCTCTCTTCATTTCGTAATACGTAATACTTAAGCCTAAAGCATTGTTACAAAACAGGACATAAGGAAACCTGGCACTCGGTCTGTAGTTAATTTCATGATACAAAGTCAGTATCAAAGTGATTTCGCCAATAAACTCACTGTTCTCTCTTTCTTTCAACACCTTCATCCAAGATTCTATTTTTCCCAGCATACAGCCCTATTTAAAGACACTAATTACACCAATGGTAAACAGCCACCATTGGTCCATAAATCAAGTGTACTAGTAAGGCAGAGGTGCAATTTGTGCACTTGTACGGTTATCTTACCTCTAACTAAGTCATTCACCACTTACCATATAATTTTGGGAAAATACAAGGTTCGTGGGGTTATCTGAACTAAAACTACACCATCTACAATGAGTATTACTACACAATTTTCCTCTATAAATTGTAGTATTTCAATTTTTTCAAGATTTAAAAGACTTATGAATGTCTTAAACAATTCAATCACCTACAGATGCCCTAATAAATTGCTTCGCATTCAAAGCAGCTTGTCGCTCGGAAGGGCTTCTCTTATCTTTGAATGTTTTTGACAAATCTCTGTCTTTAAGTGGCTCCCAATTTTCTTTGCTACATATTTCAAGGGAGCATATGAGTTGTATGGAACGCTCCAGTTGATGACATGTACAAAAGAACACTACTACGAATTATACCATCCTTTCCCTGGATATTTTTGGTAACTCTTCTTTTCTTCGATTCACTGCGATTTTTCTCATTTGCCATCATTACGACAATCTCTCCATGTAAGAAGAATCGACCCCTTTCTCAATTTATCCATCAAGCTGGTAATATATTCCTTTCGCCACCGCGTCCAGGCATTGTCCTTTGCTACTTTCAGTCTCGATGAAATTTAATCAGTTCATGTGTTTCAGATTCAGTGTCCTCAAGGGGGTGGATGTCATCCCCCCACATGATGATATTTGGTGATAAAACAACAAATTCGGCATCATTACTCTCCAGCTACGTCAATGGTTGGTTGGGTTAGGTGTCTGTCCACGTCCATAAGTACACTTTCTAATTGATCAAACGTCGGATGTGTTCTGCCCAAAGTTTTGTAAACAGTTTTCTTAATGTCTTTTTATTTCATTGATATATTCCTCCCCAGCAGGGAGATTTCCATTAATTAAACTGAAATAGAATTTCATTCTTTACCATATTAGCTGCCATGGGCCCTCTGACTAACTCTAATTTCGATATAGTGATGTTTTGAAATTCGTAACTTAGGTGTTAAAATTCCCTTTTCAATTCCATTAGACATTTCCAAAATTGCATTGGCAACAGTTGAGCAGGCAATCAGACTCGCATCAGCAAATTGGTGGATGTGAATGCCATGGATTTCACTCTCACCTCTAATAATCCCTCTAGGCATCTTCTGCTCTCTTAATTGCACTGACCAGCATTTCCATTCCTTTGCTAGGCACACTGGAACTTCTGCAGTCCTGCCAATTTTTAGGTCATAGGCCTTTCAATAAATCTGCTTTCCCTCTGCCATCATTGGGGATACAATACCAAGAGGATCATAGACACTGCCTAAAGAAATTACAATTGATCTTTCGGTAAATGGCATTGCAGATGGGGAATTCCAAGTGGAGCTCATCCTTGGCTTTGTCCCACTCAGTCCCTGGAATTTTTCCAGGATTACTCTGTCCTCACTCTCCGACTCACGAACATTAGACTCCCATTGATGCGCAAGAAACTTTCCTTCTTCAAGTATCTTTGTTGCTTCTTCTTTAACTCCTGTTTTCATCAGGTTGTCAACATAAGTATTAGCAACCAAAACGTCGACTGTCTCTGTGTATCCATGAACATACTTTTCAAAATGGTGCTTTAAGGTGGCACCTGACATAAATGGGCTTGCCTTCCACAAAAAGGTGCTCTTGTGAACCTTAAATGTTTCTCAGTACCTTCTATTCTGAATAAACCTAAATTCTGAATAAGCCTTCTATTCCTAATAAACGTCTCTATCTTCCTCCCTTACACCAACGTGTAAGAAGGCCTTCTGAATATCACCAATTAGGAGAAAAGGTGCCATTCCCGCCCTCATAGTTATTTCCCATAAAAGAGGCTGCAGTGGGGGTCCTGTATACATACATTCATTAATACTGCTTGCCAGAGCATTTGGTTTTGCACTGGCATCACACACCGTGCAAACTTTTGTGCTAGCAGCATTTGTTTTAGTGACTGATTTATGTGCCATAAAAAATGCGCTATCCCCACTTGGTATTTCTGGGGCCTCTCCCATTATCCCCCAAGTTAACTGTGCTATTACTATTTTATCATTCTCTCCCTGTAACTTTTTATTCTTGCTTAGATGCTTTCAGTGCTATCTGATCTCACCCGGCGTTGGGCTTCATTTCTCTCAGTATGTTCACTGCCTGGAATCCATAGCACTTTTACCTCATACCTCCTATCAGTTCTTGTCCTTATGTTGTCCCTAAAGTCAATTTAAATATCAATGGGGTCATCTTGTCCCCTATCTTGAACTCCAAACTCATTCAAGCTGTATGCCCTTTTGTACCCATTGTCCTCCCCGACAAAACATACATGTACCAGAGCAGCCATCCCCTCCATTGATGACCCAGCCAAATGTCGTACTTTGTGCCATTGATTTACCTGATTTGCCTTTTACAAGTGCCTCATTCCTTATCTTACAATATACACTGTCACTTACAATTAAGTAACCACGGTATGTCGTGTCTTTGGTATAGTACCGCATCCTCTGTAAGTGTGGATACTTCTGTTTAAGTTCTGCTAATGGTGGTCTTTGAATTTAAGTGACATCACCAGATTAGAAACTTTTCAGAGAAACTGCCTCCGCAGAATTCTTCGCATATTTTGGCCTATGAAACTCACTAACCAAGAACTTTACTCCAAATCAAAAACAGATCCAGTCGGAGAGATATTCAAGCGAAAAAGATGGAGATGGATTTGTAATACTTCGAGAAAACCACAGATTGACAACTATAGGGTAGCATTGACATGGGCTCCTGGAGGGAAGAGAAAGCAAGGCCGCTTAAGAACAACATGGCGGAGAAGTGCTGAAGCTGAGAGGAAGGAACTTGGGTTGGATGGTGGGAGTGAGGCTGCAGAAGTGGCGAAAGATAGGACGAGGTGACGAAGTGCTATGGATTCCATGTTGTCGAGCCTTATGAGCCGCCCATGGCTTGAAGAGGATAAGTAAGTAATGGTGGTCTTCTGAAAACAGTGAAATTTTAGTGTAGATATCTGACAAGCTTATCAAAATAAACAAGAGTCGAAATAAAGCAATAACGAAAAGAAAATGAGAAAGCAAAGCATAGACATATGGCAACCTTTTTATAAGAAACACAGACAGAAGTTACCCAATCATTAACAATAAAGACACATCATTGTTGGAAGAGTCCACGTGAAAGGACGAACTTTTTCTGCTCACAGAGACCAGGTTTTCTTGCTTTAATGATTCCAATGCACTTAAATGCAACTATTCATCATATCCTTTGCGCTATATAGTACAAATTGTTGTATCCCTATACCAATTTACATTAGAGGGGGGGGGGAGGGGGGGAGGTAGTTCTGTTTATCACGATCATTTGCATGAAGTGAAACCACGCAACAATTTGTTTGACAAATACCCACAGTTCATGTCCATTTGGCCTTGTATCCCTTTTAGGAAGCTGTAATGCAAGTTCAAATATCAGTGGCTTGGTTTACACTGCAAAGGCCATGTACTTCAAAAGATGCTGCCCATGTCAGAAGAGGTCACTTAAGGCTTCAAGAACATGATTAGGACGCAAATAAGCTTACCTTGCCTTCATTCTGGAAGAACATGATCAAGATGTAAATAAGCTTGCCTTCCCTTCGTTCTGAAAGAACATGATCAAGATGTAAATAAGCTTGCCATCCCTTCGTTCTGAAAGAACATGATCAAGATGTGTAGAAGCTTGCCTTCATTCTGAAAGAACATGATCAAGATGTGTAGAAGCTTGCCGTCTCTTCATTCGGAAAGAACAGATAGCAGAATAAACCACCTAATGGCGCTTGATGTACAGAAAGAGAGTGTGGACAATACTAGCTTGATTGATGTTGCAAATGAATTTGTAGAGAGAGTGGATAGTCTATTTTTGGACAATTGAAGAACAGCGATTTGAGTGTGAAAACAGATGTAGCACATAAAGGTACATAAGCAATAGAATAACAGTGTAAGGAAGATAGGAAAGTGTTGCTATGGTAAAGTTCATGTTATTGTAAGTTACTTTCATGTTTTCAGTCAAGTCAGTTCCTTTCACATTTTGAATCAATAAAAACTTGTACGTGTATGAATCTAAGTGTCTTTACCAGTCTGTGTTGCATGGAGACAGCAGAAAAAGTTTACTGTGAACCTGAATGACTCTGAAGTATAAATCTATCACTTTCAGCCCAATTGGTCTAAAAGAAATGTAATATTAGTGGATGATATGACAGATACACTGATTTCAGCCACTTATAGAGTTCCATTTTCGAAAGTCAAAGATTTTGTAAATAGCGTTGTTTGTCAATTAGATATTGAAATATCGTCATTTTTTCATCAATTGAACACGAATTGCCTCCTAGTAGAAGCATCAATTGCATCGTGTCACCAACCTATGGTTCCTGTTGTCTACCTGTCCTATTGTCTACTTGGCTACCATTGGTTTACATTGGCAAGTGAGGTTTCAAGCACCATGCTACTACATAATGGCATTCGATAATTTGGGACAATGAGTGCATATTTTCACATTAGCGAATGCTATGGAATGATTCGAATTTGACCACGAAAAACACAATTGACTTTATTTTCCTTCTTTCCTGTTGTACATTTATGCATTTTTCAAGCTTTCATTAGTCTGTATCTTACGTCATGACACTCCTCCATCACGAGGGAATCACCCAATATCATTGATATGAAGAACGTCATTAACATTAAAGAAAAGAGATAAAAGAAAAAAAACGGCAAAAAGTTGCTACATTGATGACGTTAAGCATTTGCTTTAAAAAGCTTCATCCTCTTCCGCAAAGGGGGTGCGACCATGGGGAATCATCGTCTTGTTTGACCTCTTATCAAACAACAACACTCCTCATCCAAGTCATCGTTATCATGCACAGTGCACTTAAAATGTAAGGAAGGGGAAAAGAAATCACACGGAAGGGAATCATTCTGGTAATCTGGAGGGTTTTGGGGTAAGTATCATTGGCGGTTACTTTAAAATTTCCCTGTCGTCGATTATGTTAACTGGTGTTTATGTTTTGGTTGTTGAGTTGATGCCAGAAGGTGGGAGTTGATCTGACACGTGAGAGTGAAAGAGATCTATGCCATGTTTCGTCCTAAATCGATAAAAAAAAGACTCAAATCATGTTAAGTTAGCCTATTCCACAGTCTCAAACTTCTCAAACAAGATCGAAGACTGTAAATATGTTTTTATGTGTCTGTTGGCAATGTTTGTGATTTTCCATTGTGCTGACAAGATATTTTCTGCTGCTTAAAACCGTGATCTCGGCGTGGCTGCCTGTCAGAAACAGAATATAAGGAACGAGTTTTGCTTTCCTATATAGCAATATCGGCTACACCATAATGGGAAAGTCGATTTCCATCTAAAATTCAGATCTTGTGCTGGGTACTGTATGCATACAGCTATGTATCCTTGTACAACAACCACCGTGTTGCGAGCTAGATAACAAGTGTATTCTGTAAAAGGTACGTGGAAAGTACTGAACCTCCAGGCAAACAAATGACTCAGAAATACCAAACCATGTTGATATTTGAGGCGTCGAAATACATCACAGTATAAACCAAGGTAGAGACGCTAAAATATGCAAACTACTGACTTTACAAAAATCGATCGTTACTTCACAATGACAAGGGAGTTAAGTTCTTTCAATTTGATGAATGAGTTTGCGAAATTATCAGCAGATAGACTATGCCCCCCTGCTCATTAGGTAGCAACTTCAGTCCTCCACAGCCACTTATTCATTTCGCTGCGGTGCATCGATCTTTGGTGAATAGCATAAGGCAATTGCTCATAGGTTACAACAGACTCAGAGAAACATTTGCCACAACATTTTCAGACCAACATATGTCACGACAGACACAGACCAACACATGTCACAACAGACTCAGAGCAAAATATGTCAACAGAAGAACAGAGATGTAAACAGAGAAGAGTTGATCAGTGGCGAGGTCGCGAGTTCAGTTCTTAGCCGTGTGATACTCTGCCTTTCACTTACTCACCTCAAACACCGTCTCTGGTGTGAGGTCATCGGCCACAGGTCACAGTACAATAACAAATTCCTAAACACTGGCAAACGTCTGTTTGAAAGCACAGACTAAAATCTAGACGTGGTTACAGTGATTCCTGTCAAGTTCATGAGTTTTACGAGAAACAGTTGGAAGCGTACAGTCTTGAGTTTTTCACTGGCAGCTCCCTCCGTAACTAACACGAGGTCAACGGTCAAAGGCCACACAGCAATAACAAATGTCAACCATGCTGATAAGGGTGAGTTGAAGGACACAGTATAAGCCGAGGAATAGCTAACAATTAACTGCCAACTATCGTAGGTAGGCTACGAGGTATATTCTTGTTTCCTGTGCTATACAAAAGCATATACTCGCCATGAACGCAAT
>JANTCA010058656.1:0-16922 GCA_024741275.1 Chironex yamaguchii
TAACATATTGGATTTTTCTATATTTGTACTCGAGTTGGTCAGCATTTCCTGCTCTCAAATAGGCTAATGGCAGCTCATTGAATGGCAAGCGTGCTGTCTGACTTAATACTTTATCTGGATTAAAGAAACTCAGTCCCTTGAAGAGATTATTTGCTGGTGGCAGTCTGTATTCCACTTCAGCGATGGAAGTCTTAAGGAAGGGATTACACCTCTCCGTTATAGCCAGCACATTCATTTTTTCTTCATTTGGCTAGCTGCTTGACGAGATGTATTTCTCTGCTTCAAATCTGAATTTTGCCCTGTAATCTGTATACTGCATTGGTTTCTATGAAAATCATAAACTCTTCTCTTCATGCTTTTGAAGTGCCAATCTACCTGCCTCTGATTAATTTGGGTCTGCATTGGTGACTTGACAGTAGGCATTGGCACTTTCAAATTCTGCCACAATAGGTGTTACAAAACGAAAATACAGGTAATTTACAGGATCTGCCAGCATCTCATGAAGCATTCCTGCCTTAAAGCTGGCATTCTGAGCTGAAGTAGGCTCGACAACAAGAAAATAGGTTTTAAGCTCCTCACAGATCAGCAAGTTGTTGTAAAGTACTTTTCCTCTGACAAGCCAGTGAGTTTCACAGTATTTTGTGAATGGTAGAGGAGTACCTTGGCGCTGATTGTCTGGGTTCATTGTCACGACATTCGTTAGTAGTTTTGTGCCCTTTTTTCTGTGCAGTCTGATATTTCCGACAGTATTTCCATCGTACTTTCTTTTAACGATCTTGCTCAAATGGTCAATTGATCTGATTGCACTGTTTCAAGCTATACCCATGGCCAATTCAATCTCAAGTGCCTTGACTTCGTTAGTAGATTGCTCGCTTTGCCTAAGAACTTTCTTGAAAGGTAACGCTTTTGATGAATTTGCACTTTTCATGATTTGCCATATTGGATAGTTTGGCAGGTATCGTTTGATGGCACAGCTTTCAAAAACCATTTTGTGATCCATCAGAAGCTTGTTTCAGCTAAATAAATTTGTCTTCCCATGATTTGATATAACGTCTGCCATTGTCATAAGATGATTTCCCTTTAGTAGACATGATTCAATATTGTAAAATACAGTAACAGCGATATTTTCAAATCCAAACGAATTGTTTAAAATTCAGATTTCTGGAATTTGGAATTGAAAAATCCAAACTGGCAAACTCAGTTGCGGCGAAAATATTTGATGTTTGCTCTTTAGGTCAACATGACAAGGCAGGGAGTTACAGTAGACTCCCGGATTTTCGAACCTCCACGGGGGATAAAAATTTAGTTTCGAGTGTTCGAATGACTGAAAGTCTGCTTTAAGTAGGGGTTTCAGATTATTTTTTAAAAATGAGTAAAACATCATGAGACCCATATAACATTACAGAGCTTGTCAAAAGAAAAAAAAAGAGTGGTCAACCAGCCAAAAAGACCCAATATTCACTGAGTTATGCCTCCTTTGAGGTGTTAAAAAGTAATACCAGCACAGGAAAGGCAGAATAGAAAATTCACAGAAACTCAGAGATTGACAAATTCAAAACTTCCTACACAATGAATGGCCACTGCGCCAACAAATATTTCATTATTTCTCGGACCTAAAAGGACTAATATCAGTAACTGAGACTATGGCCTTAAAAATTTTCTGTGTGTTCCCTGAACCACAATGACTCTGGCTTAGTCTTACTGACAAAACCAGCGCCTCTTTTTCAGGGCTGACAGCATGTCAGCTCCACACTTTTTTGCATCACACAAGTAAAATGACATTGTGAGCTGACAAAGTAAAAATCAAATTACCCAGTGGGCAATATCGGGAAAGGTTGTCTTTATATGTCCCACCAAAAATTACTTTGTAATGAGGATCAACCCACAGCACCACAAGACAGATAATTTTGTTTTCTCCAATTCCCGGCTCCACGGGGAATGAAAAACGGTTCGAATAAGCGGAAAGTTTGAACAAGTGTCTATAGTCTGTAGTCTTATTGCCTTTATCAAAGCGAGGCTGACGATTTCTCTGGTCGTTATAATCTCGTAATCAACTGTTTCTTGCAAAATGGACGTGGCAGCTGCTTTCTGTTTGTAATTTTACCGGGCAAAGGGAATTTTAACCAAATAATTATTGTCAACGATATCATTTTTACTGAACAAATTTTGCATGGAAGCTTCATCATGTCGGTAGCACCGTTTACAGTAGAGTTTATCGTTGTTTTCTTGGTAACTGTTTGCGTTCTACACCAATACGGCAATTGGAGAAAACAACATTGGTTGGTAACTCTAGCCGTATTGGTTTCTTGGTTTTTTTCGTTCCTGATTATATTTATTCTACCACTCGATGTCTCGTCGGTAAGTTGGAGGTTTTGTCTATTTAGTCTTAGTTAGTATGCCCTGACACGAGAAGATAATAGAAAATATTCACATTCTGGAGATGCAATCAATAAGGCACAGCTCACCCCTTTTTGCCACACATTCACTGCCACCGTATTTCGAGTAAGCTTAATAATCTGAATATCGCAACAGTTGCCGTTAGAGGAGACAGATGTCTGGATAAACGCGGAAGCCGTAGATGCATAATAGTTCGTAATTTATTGCATTCCGTTTGATTACATCGATCACGTTGAATTCAATTCAATTCAGTCTATGTTTTGAAACTCCTCAACATGCAGACTACAATTGCTAATGTAGATAGGTGAAATCTTTATAAGAGTGGGCATTTGTGACCTTCTGCTGCCACTGGTCTGTTCTTTTAGTGTCATGGATTCAGACTTGCATCGCCATGGTTTGCAAAATTATTACCTAAGAAGAAAAATTTTCCGACAAATTTTTAGACTCGCGTTTGAGTACAGAGCTGCTTGGAAGCAGAATATGCAAGCGAAGATGTAGAAGAGTGAAGCAAAAATGTTAAACTAAACTGAATTAATGCAATAGCAAAAATTAAGGCATTTTCTACAAAAAACCTGATTTCAGCTTATAGAGTCAGTTTCAACATATTGAACTGAAAATTCTAGCTATATAAATGACTACTTTTCCTTCATTTCAGGTACTTGATTTGCATTATTAGCTTGTTTTGCAAAGTCGGCATGTTTGCAAATTAGTCTTACTTTGTCATGATTGATTTTGCAAATTAGATCCTTCTCTACGTCTTACAGGATCAAAGAACAGAGTCCCTTTTGCCCCATTGGAGATTGGAAATTGCTTTTTACCAACTTAAGCTACAAAAATGTTCGTTCGCACTTTATAGACCTGATTGGAAGTGGAACCAATAACCTGTAAAGTGAAAATAAGTTAGGATAAGCTGTCTGCAGGTGGAATTTCTTTAATACTTTTAGAGCTGTTATGAAACTCTCTCAATCCAAGTTTGCAATTGTCGATGTTGAGGCTTTAGTTGTTTGGGGCTCCTTCAGACCAAGATACGATTGAACGAATAAACAGTATTTGTGCTTGAGCTTTTCTGCATCAAAGTTTTGGTAATTTTTTTTCACATTTGTAAATACATCGTCTTGTACCTGCATTTCATCAAACCCCAAATCTATGAGAAGTTGCCTTTGTGTTTAAAAAACGTTAATCTATACAGGAGACCGCTGTATCACCTACGACATCAAAAGTTTCCCTTTTGTACTTCTCTACTGCACTAACATGAATGCTTCAGTAGAATAACTTTCATCTGGCATCAGACTCCATTTACGATTCCTTTTTTCTGGAAATCATTGGTCCTCTAGCTCCTGCTCCTGCTTTGCAGCAAGAAGCCATACCATTTTTCTAGGTTACCAAACAATGATTTTGCTGCAATGGATGAACCACAGGCCTTCATGATTATGAGATTGAAAATGTTGTCAAACGTTCAAATTTAAAGGCATCACGGATTCTGTTTTAAAATCAGTAATTTCACTCCTTTGTACTTTTCTCTCATTACAGATGCTCCATCATAGGACAACCCTACTGCATTTTCCAGTCAATGGAACCCACTTTTAATAAATACTAGTTCTTTGCTCTGTGCTAAATAACATACAAGTGTGGCACAATACAGCATCTTCTGTTGTTGGTTAACATAGCCAGTTGTATCTAGTTGCTGGAGATGCAATCTATAAAGAATACCAGCCTTTATTAAAGCTCCTCTGGCAATTACTGAATGCCGATCTTTTAGAAGCCTTCCCTTCTAGGGTACTTGCGGAGGGCTGGAACAGACCCTTCATAATTAGCTTTCTCCTAACAGAGCTGGTTAAATCCACATTTGCAAAGGTTGCAGGGTCATCTGAAATTCCGTCTAGTGATTTCTCAATTACCTCTGTTGCACCAGTCAACACCTCCTAAACTTGTTCTGGACTGATGACTTTCTCAGTATGACCACTTTTTGAAGAGTCTTTGTCTTTATCCCATTTTCAGCCCTCATATTTCTTGCTATGAACCTCAGCACGTTTGGATTAGATGAGCTTTCGTTTCCTGAGTTTGCTGCTCTAGGTTGCTCACTTTATGGGTTGAATACTTTAAAAATCTGAGAATTAATAGTTTTCAGTTGGTATGAGCTATTATTGGCCAGCAATAGTGTATTTTGACTTGATGCAGCCTAAACAGGTAGCAATAATTTAGAATTGCAATTCTTATTCAACACACTTTCTAAAAGAAATCATAACATATCATGAGTCATTTTTCTGGTGAACACTCGGCTTTAACAAGGTAGAAAGAATACCCAGAAAAACAGTGGTATGTGCAAATGTCAAATCAAATTTCAAACTGGAGAACCCTTTAGACCCTACTCAGTCAAAATTTTTACTGGCAACCTCTCAAAACGTTTAATAAAGTGAAAAGGCTGAAGCTTGAAATTAGAGTTGTTGTAAATTGAAAGAATTCATGAGAAGACTGCATACCTGAAACTGATTTAACAGTGCCCTATTTTTGCAGAGTAATACCTCTCATTGTGTCTATTTCGATAGTCATTATCCAACACCCTCCTACAAACCATACATTTAATTTTTGTGACATTTTATAGGTGGCATATTTTGAACTTTCCTTACAAATATCCAGGTATTGCAGCAACATATTTTTGTAATATGACTAGTTATGTGTTTCACTTTTGGTTATTGATGTTACGTGCTTGCTTTTTCCATGTTCTTGGTAGTTCCGGTATTTGTTGCCTTCTCATTCACATTAGATGTTGATGCATCATACCATCTACATAGTTTGTGTCATCAGTTCTTTTGTTAGAAATAATTATCACATTAACATAATTAGGGTATGTTTTTCATGTGATTTCTATCCCTTGTCTGTTCATTTCCAGTAGTCTTGAGTTTTCTTTTTGAGTTTGTAGTTATTATCGTTATTTGTAATTGTGTAACTGGATACATCGAAAGTAAGAGTCATACAAAGCGGATTTATCTTTATTATTACTTCCATTCCTGTAAAACAATTTTACAAAGTTTTAATTTTCAAATTTATTTTATTACATTCTTCTAGATGACTTGGGAACTCTTATGGGATCAGTGATCACTTGACATAGACCATATGACAGTTTCTTTGTTTGGTTATCTAGCATATTAAATTACATAGCATGTCAGGCAACAGAATATAGAAAGTGTGACATGATTTCAGTCACAAGGTCATCATTCTTGCATTCAGGGATAGCAGATCATGTAATAAATATTATTTGCACAAATAAAGCAGGAAGGGAGAATGTATCAGGAAGAATTTCCTGAAGAATTTTTCCTAAAATGTGAGTGTGTTGGAAATTTTCTGATGAATCCAACAAATCTGACAAATCTAACAGGCATCTCAATAAGGTGGCCAGTGGCCCCCCCTTGCCCCGCACTCTAGCCACGACTCCTTTGAAAGTATCACATGTCCTCAACAAATCTCAAGACAAAATTTTGTGCATATTTAAATTCATTCTGAGAAACTGTGGTTTTGAAATAACAAGTATGGCAATAATTTATTTATATTTCTAGTTTTGTGTAGTTGTGGATATGATAAAAGTGGATGGTATAGAGACCTGTTTTAATACAAAATATCTAGACTACATATGTTATGGTAATGTGATTATCACTTTTCACTAGAGAACAAGTTGTATTTTATTTCATTAAAAACTGATGTTTAAGGTTAGTGCTGTGTTGATGAGTTACCTTCATCTTATTTTTGCCTCTCTTATTTTAGACCTGTTACAAAGATTGTGTTAGATTGCATCCTGATTTTGTGCATAGGATAGTGACAGTCAACAAGACTACTAATCATACTACAAACTCAAGTATTATTATTCCAAATCCTGTTACTTGTGATAAGCCATGGAGTTTTATGCCATCTTATGTCTTACCAGACATGTGGAGAACAGTTTATTGGTCCTCACAACTCCTTTCATGGTATGAGCATTGAATCCCTTTCATGTTGCTCTCTAAAGAGCTTTCTTTGTGGTAATGGAACCAGAGGTTATCTACTCAGCATTAACCATAGGTTTATTTAGTCAAAGCTGGCAAGAAGCAAGGACAAAAGAGAATGGGTTAACACATACAGCATTGAACAAAACTGAAACTGAAATTTGCCATGGAGAGGCTTATATTTCCTTGTTTTAACTCGAGTTAATTATGCAAGATGTTATTTTAAAATATTCTACAAACAACAACCTCTGAATATTCCTTTTCAAAGAGTATATTTTGTCCACTTGGATTAAATTTTAAATGTATATAGTACTCAATGAACAAGTGTTCTGATGAGGTTGATTTTCCTCTTATTTGGACAATAACTTGCGATAGATTTACTGTTTGTAAAATGGATGTTGATTCTGGAACTTGTCAAGAGAAGAAAACTCATTTTTGAGCCAAAAAACTTTTGGGCCTTGGAAATGTCCTGTCTACTTAGAATTTCCCTGGCTAGGCAATATTTCAAGCTGCTTAGAAACACAGATTAAAAAGATATAGTGACATGTTTCTCTGCTGTCAATTGCAGAATTCAACGCTAGAAAGGTCTTGCCATTGATAAGGATTGTTTACATACCACACAAGAAAGCTAAGTTGTATCTGAAATTCTGTGGCTACATGAAGCTCATTATGTAGGTGACACGTCTCAAAGATTCGTTGACAGGATTAAACAACATGCTTCAGCCCAAGCATCATTTCCTCCTAAAGTACTGCTTGCAAAGGCTAAAATAACTGCTAGTATTCATAAGAAAATTCACAATGCTCCAAAATGTGTGAGGAAGAAATTTATGGATAATTTGCATCGATCGATTGTCCTTTCATTTGAATGTATTTAAGTTTGTCTTCATTACAGCAAGAAACAATGACTCTGTGGGAGAAAGTTTGCTTTTTTCAGTTGGATTCTACCAATAATGTTTTTGTTTCATCTTTTGTAGTCGTCTTGCTTGTTTATGATTAGCTAGTTTCTGTCCATGTTTCTACTAAGTTGCTATATATGTCCACTTTCCTTCCTGATGATTCATGCTCTGAAGAGTATCAAACCAAAATAATGTTTTTACACAATGTCACAAATTTTTAATGCAATTAATGTGAGACACTACTGATGTGATGGTTAAACCTTCAGTATACTTATTGAATGCTTATCATTAATGGCATGAGAATCTTCGTGTATGGTTAAGACCATGAAGTGAACTCTGCAAGGCTACCAATTGAGACAAAACTGACCTCAAATGTATCAATAACAAATTGAAATAGGAGAGTTGTGAACTGAGAGTGCATGGTGTTTGAATGTGATTTTTTTATAATTTGGGAGTATGTAATGTCTTAATGGTATAATAATGTTGTGAGGTTTTTTCTCGTGTAGGTTTATTCTACCCATGATGCAATCATATGTATATGCTGGTGAATTTACAATAATTGGAAAAATTAAAACTGCATTATATGAAAATGCCATCTGGTATGGTAGCTATCTTGTGATATTTGGAATTCTACTAATTTATGTGGCAGTTACTCCAGACCTTGATCTTGATGGGTATGTATCATTGTTTGTGTCATACCATGTTTTCCTGCCTGCTTCTTAAAATGCCAACTTGTTCTATGTTTATCTTGAGGGTTCTTGTGGTGAGCTGGTAAAGTGAGAAGGACCTCTTCACTCTGTGGGGGACGTAGACCAAACCAAAAGGATTGGAACCTATAAATTTGATGCCTGTAAATTCTTCTTGTTTACTGCATTTGTTCTCATAGCATGTGCAAGGTTCTTTTTACGAGGATATGTACTTTAGTGTAATTGTATACTTGAAGGCCCATGTCCATCTGTATCTCTTCTTTACCAGTCTGTCAATGGTTACAACTACTACATAGTTGTGAATTTGTGTTAGTTATTAGAAAGAATATACAGCTACCAAACTACAAGTAATGTATGGCATGACAAGAAATAGCAAAACAAATGGAAAATGAAGTTAGGATTAAGGCCTGACCACAAACACTATAGTTACTTTGAGTACATTGCATCCTCATGTATATGAACCCATTTATCTGAACCTCGTTTATCCAAATGTCTCAAAGGGAATATTTTTTCCATCTGAAAAAATATAACTTCTTCAATCTTCCATTATAAGAATGTGCTTTATAGACAGACAAAGTGAAAACGAGTTCACCATGCATCTAGCACTTGCCTTCTGTTTCGCGAACTGATGAAACTCCACCAATAAACTGCAATGATCATCCCATATTTGGCAAATGGACTGGTTGGTGGGTACACATCACAAACACATACACACCACTATTTTCATCAAAATCCAGTCTCATGTTTGTTCGTGTTTTGCAAATCAGCAATCCTTTTCTTCAGGAAACTATGATGTCAACCATTTAAGCTGTTGCCACACTTTTTGTTCGTTCACACATTCATGCAAAAAGTGTGCGCTTGAAATTGAGAAAGAAGATGGAACAGAAAGCGAGCAGAAAGTGAAAGGTTTTGTGAATCAAACAAAAGTTAGAAATTTGTGAACTTGCCAAGAGTTCATCCTTGTCTCTATTTTACCCAAGTGCATGACAGAGACTGTTTTTACCTCAGCCTTTGTAGGAAATATAATTTTGGCAACTCAAGAATTCATCCTCGCTTATCTGAATTTTTGGCTTGTCTGAACAGCTAGTTCCACGTTAGGTTCACACTGTTTGGATAAACAAGGATGCACTGAATCTTGTGACTGATTTACACAGAGTAGCATTTGCTAAAATAATGGATTGTTAGGAGTAAGTGAACAACGAAATATGTGAATCTTCTGACTATTGTTAAGACCTGATAAGCATTCCTTGCATTTTTGTCTGGTAAGTGTATATGCTTTGTGTTTTGTTATGTTATATATTTGTTATATTGTGACTTGCATATTGGAAGATTGGTTGAAAGAATACATCAGAAGAGCAATTTTTATTGTTTACGAATAAGAATATAAGTATAGGCAAGTGATTATTTAAATTGAATTGCAATAAAAATTTTTGCATTTACGTAAGACTTTAGATATTCAAAAGTACACTAACATTATGATTATCATCTTCAAAGATGTATTATGAAAATTTGTCTAGAAAATTGATGTTTCATGGAGATTTGCACAATTTAGTGTGGGAAGTTTTTGTACAAGACAAGTGAGGTAAGGACACACAAATCGAGAAATATCAAAAACTAACTACAAATAAAGCTGAAACCAAAAACCTGTCCAGGGACTGATATGCTCGGAAATTAGAATTGTCAACCTTTATTTCCCAAAGATTGCACTTTGATATATAGATAATTATGTTCGTTCAAGTGATTTGATATTGCTCATATGCATTGATATCTCGATCAGCTACAGGCAGTCTGTTGGACCATATGAAATGCAGAATGTCTTTCAAAGTTCAAAAGCTCAAAAAACCATTTGAATTATTTCTTCAAAAATGTAGTGATTGTTTATTACCTGAAATTTCTTCATATCATATTTGTAATTCACAATTCCATTTATCTGCTTACCTTTTAACTGACAGGAATAACTTAAGAATAATAGGTATAACTGCATCCAATACATGGGGTCTACTTTTGCTTGTTCTGTTGCTTGGCTATGGTCTTGTGGAGCTACCAAGAAATGCATGGAATGCCTCAGTACCTGGTCATAGGCTGTCTTATACATATTTCAAAATATCAAAGCTCAGCACAGAAAAGGAAGAAGCCGAAGAACAGCTGGAAGAAGTATTGCAGGTTTGTGTTTGTTTTAGTCTAGCCATATTTTTAGGTATGATCTGACACTGTTCATTAAAGCTATTTGGATATAAAGCTTTACTAGTCCTGAAAAAGGATGGCTTTTGTTTGTATTTCTAGCTACTATAGCATTCGTACCACTTACACCTTAGATTTTATGAAGTGGTATAGTAATCCAGTCTCCAACAAGTTTATTTCCAAATAGTGCCATAGAAATCATCACTTGATACACGTGCCTCTCTGTGTAACGGGCACACACGTCACATGCACCTAGAAGATATAAGGTGCAATTTTTATCACTCTCATTGCTTTCCCTTGGTAACCAGACCACATGCCTTTGCTGAATTGTTTTCATTCCCTGCTTGCAAAAGCACTTGTGAAAGCCCAAAATTGCGAATAAAAATCTCTGAAGATCAAATATATTCATCAGAAAGTAATCAATAATTGTGTCTCAGTTATTCTGGGTGGTAAATCATGTACCTCATTGAAAAAAGTCACTTTGAGGCAGGACATCAGTCATTTCACAGAGTCTTTGAAAGCAGTTTATCTAGACCATGTCTTACACCATGTTTATACATTAAGCTACAAAAAATTGTCATTTTTTTGAATTGAGTTGATGATTTTTAAAATGAAATGTTTTACATTGTTTGAAAAAGTGTTATGGACATTCAATTAAATCAGCGTATAGCACTGGCAGATACCAATTCAAGTGGCCAGCATTGATGAACCTCATATTGGTTATTCTTGTTATTTTTAAAATACAACGTTATAAGTACTTTTAAGATCAGAATCATAATTTTGAGAATTCTTTGATTTCCTGTTGTATGGCATTTGTTGGCTTTTGCATAAAGGATGCTTTTGTTTTTACCTTGTCATGCATATATGTATCAGTATTGTAAGTAAGTTTGAAATGTTAGATATTGGCAATATGCTGGTAATTCGATCCACCAAAGGCTCCACTATGGTTAGGTCTGAAGGATTGCTGCATTGCTGAAAACAGCTTTTTCAGAGGTACTGAACTAAGCAAAGTTGACAAACATATTTGTTTTTAGCTTCAGCTGTTGATACAGTGAGAGAGCCTGGGAAATTCCAACCCAAGAGACTCACAAAGGAGCTTTTATCTGTGTCAATTCGTTGCAACAACAAGATGCTAAAATGACTTAACATGTAGACTCCAAATACAATAGACTTAACGAGCCTTGATCTTTGTGCCAATACGTTTGTCAGTATATTCCTAAAAAGACAGGGATGCAATTTATCCTTTACCTGCGAATCAACTCACTTCAACCTTTAACGAAGCCAATTCTTTGCTGTCAGCAAGACACTAATAAAATGAAGGTACAACCCAAAAACTCTTTAAGCAGTTTTTATAGTTGTCAATACAATATCAAGAACTAATAAACCTTTTGGACATTCACGTTACGACCATTGGTTTGTTTTTGTTCAAATCCAACTTGTCAACTGCCAAAGTAGTAATGATCAGGTGAAATCAATGTGTTTTCATGCACATGTGCAAATGTCTGAATGTAAGAAAGAAGCAGAATAGCGGGTCCCATACAATAATGTACTGGTACATACACTGTATTTTAACTACTTATGTAATTGAACCTCCCTTAGGATGTCAAGAAGGCATCAGAGGAAATAAGATACAACAGTGTCATGAGAAAGCTTATTGACAAGATCATAAGCAAGGTAACTTAAATGTGAGCATTGTATGGTCTGTTTGTCTGTTAGTCACCCATCTTTCCTGCATGCTTTGCCATCTTCAATTCCTTGTCTTCCTTGCTTTTCTTGCCTCTATTGCCTTCCCTTTTTCTTTTTTGATTGTTTCTTCAGTCAGCACCCATATATTCAACTTTCCTCTACTTGTTGTACATTCAATAGTTTCCAGTGAATGCAATGCTATTGTGCCTTTGTTAGTGGTTCAAATATGTCTTATTTCAATAGCAAGTCTTCTCCAAATGGTATAGTGGTAAGGTGCGTACCTAAGGCATCCATATGAAAATTTTATTGACATTTACAGCTGTCTTGGATTAAATTCATATTAACTAGTTGTTCGAGATCTAAGGCAAAGGCATTCTCCTAGCATATAGCAGCTAAACTGTGCTTTTTATACCTTTTTATAAAACATACTGTTAAGCATCAGACAATTTTGATAATGTCTACTAAACTATTTAAACTGTTTAATGTGGCAGGCCTTCCAGTCACGTCATGTTTATCTTTTGAGTGTTCTCTCACATTAAACCTGTTATTTTTTTAGTGCCCAGAGGGTAATGTGAGCATGTTTAGCAGAGGAACAGAAGATTTTGTCGACTATGAAGATGTTCGTGGTGGCAAGTCTTCACAAATGATTATCACCGAAAAATATTTGGTCAAACTTCACAAAAGAGTAATTGTTATCACACAACGAGCACACAGAACACAAGTGTAAGTACGAAGTAGTTTTGTGATGTTTTTAATTACCTGGAGCAATGTAACGTAACTGTAGTGCAAAGTGTACTGTAATATTACTGATGTTAATTCAATATGTTACTTGCCAGTATCTGAATCGGAAACCTGGTTAATGTTTTTATGCAAAATGCAGGGGATGAGATGCAGCTGCCTTAGATTGAATGCTCTTGGTCCCAAAGTGCCTCAAGAAATGACACATCAAATTTTAGAAAGACACTAACTGCCTAATATTTATAGGCATTGCACTGAGATGTGCTGGTTTTGTTTTATTCTTTCCTCGTGCAGTCCTTGCGGTTGGGAATCAAAAGGTATGTTGACATGGAAGAAGAAACCTGAGCCACACTGCCTGGCAGCATAATGTTTGTAGCCAATCGTCAGGTCTAATGGTATCTCTTTTTTTATTTACTGTTTACAGGTCGATTTTCCACATCAGACTGTGATTTAATTATGATATAACGTACTCTTACCCTACTTTGTTGCCAAGTTTTTATGACTTAACAAGTTACTTAATGTAGCGTGTACAATCAATGGTTCCTTCATTGGACACTTATACTTCGATAATTTTGTTGTTTAAAATAGCCAATGGAACTCATTACTAACTAAAGCATTTGATTTAGAAGATGTTGAAAAGAACAGGGACAGCAGAGAGAGGTAAGGGTGTGTCAAACACATTGTGTAGCAGTAAAGTGTTTTAAAGACAAAATTACAGATAAGAGGCAAAGGGGTGTTAGTGCACTTAAGAATTTAGCGATAAGCACACTACATTGCATGAGTTGGTTCCCTGTGAATTATGTGAGCCCTTCCGAACCCATGCTCTGAAGACGATTTTGATTACTAAGGATGAGATCTTGGTTATTCTGAAACTTGAATGTAATGAAGTTTAAGATCTCATACTAAGACAACATTTTGCTTAAATTAATTTGCACCTCTTCATTTGTCTGGAAGATTTGTTTGGTTCCATTCCCCTTAAGGACATAGATTCAGGGGAGAGTTCAAATGATGAGCATCATGGGATAGATAACTGATGACTAATTCAATACATTACAAACCATTGTAACTGTATAGCTAGAGGTTTAAATAACAAAAATTGTTTCCTCAGATACTATGGAAGGACATTTAGCAGTGTACATTAACTTGGTTTAATTTCTTTTGAAAGTTTAATTCATAGTTGCTGATAACTGTCATACATTGATATAGTAGCCTTGTTAGGATACATGTCAGTTTTTCTTATATTTTATCATGCAGAATATTTAAAACCAGCTTCAGTGAAAATCAACTGGGAGAGAAAAGTTTACTATCCTTAAGGCTTAGTAAGTATATTGATTAATTTTTTGGTATGAACTAGTTATACTTAAAGATTTCCATGCACTGATCATTCTGATTTATCATTAAGATGGTCAGACGTGAGCATGTTCCCAAAAGCATAACGGTTCATTTGGTGTTTCCCATCTCACTTGATCAAAGTTTGTGCCCTCATGTTCAAGGTATATGTGCTCAAAGGATGCATAGTTCAAAGTTGCCCCCTATGCATGTGTTATATTGTGTACATAGGTACAGTCCAAGTCCTTGACTATACATTGTTGCAGTGATGACATTAATGGCTGTTATTGTAGTGCATAGATTAGCTGTAGTTTGTTGTGAGAACTGTTTTTAGTGTAATAGGCAACCCAGTACTATCTCAAGCCTCATAGTCACTGTATAGCATGACCACGGCTAACAGTGCACCACGAATAATATGATTAATAATTTAATTAATAATTTAACAATTTAATTTAGTTTAATAACTTAAGACTTTGCATTCCCCGCTTGGTATCTTTAGTGGGTAAACATATTCTGTGCCGTTTATTTTTGTTTTCTCTTTATTTTTGGTTTCTCTGTGTTCTTGTTTTCTTTTTATCTTTGTTTTCTCTTTGCCGTTTATTTTTGTTTTCTCCTTATTGTTGTTTTCTCGTTATTTTTTCTCTTTAATTTTTGTGTTCTCTTTATTTTGGTCTTCTCATTATTTTTGTTCTCTCTTTCTCTTTGTTTTCACTTTATTTTTGTTTTCTCCTGTTTTTGTTTTCTCTTTGTTTTTTTTCTCTTTATTTTGGGTCTTTCTTGTATCTATAACGTGTAATTCAGTACATATATTGGTGTTTATTTAGGTGTGTCAGTGGACCTGTTTACCTGTGTATTTGAAAACTGATTATTCTGTTAATTTTATTTATTTTTACATTGACGTCGCTATAGCTTTGCCATCTCTGATTATTTATTCTTTCAAATACCGTAATTAGGATGGTACTGGAGGATTTGGATGCAATCCTTTCTATTCAAAGTTCTTGGTGTATTATTACTCTGTATGAGTATCTTATTGGTCTGGTCTGAAATGACGTTCTTTAGTATTGATCCAAGACTTTCCTTTTTTGCCATCCTCGTTGGCATTGCAAGAGAAGGTTATCTTTATTTTTATATTGAGGTAATGTGTGAATGGTAATGCTTTATCATATTTGTATTCGTATTTAGCATAGTAAACAACTCGAATCTAACAAGGCCTTGGTTACTAATTGTTTTGACCAAATCTGCACTTCTATGTATATCGGAAATAAGCTAAAAACAAGATTGCTGCACATCTCGTTCCTTAAGACGTGTCCCTTCCCTTAAAATGTCTAGTTACAATGAGAAACAATGGCGCCTTTGGTGTTAAATTTCCTACGACATTTTCTCTAAGTTGTCTAAGACCCCATGTTTTGTTTTTGTCTTTATTAGTTTTGTTGCTGTTGTTGTTGTTGGTTAAACCTACGCGGAAGAATGAACGGGGTTCTGTTGTTATGTAGTAGCTTTGCAGTATAAAGTTTTTCTTTGTGTAGAGATTATGTCACAGTTAATGAGGAGACAGCTACAAATGAGCCGCCTTGGTATAGTGGATAAGACGACGATCTTGCAAGCCAGAGGTTGCGAGTTCGAACCCGCGTCACCACAAACAAAAATACCATTGGTGAGAGAAGGTAACGGGAGCCCACTCTCATAAAGGGCTCACTTCCTAGTAAATTCCCTAACCCTGGCATGGGAATCAGCTACGCTCAGTAATGAGTATGCTACAAAAAAATGTGGAGACAGCTACAAATGCACATTGATGCACATTTTGCACATTGTGCGTGAATGTGTGGATGTGTGTCGATACTTGATTGAATGAAGGTATCGATGTGAAGCTAATGGAACAGAGGGCTGAGTTGAGGTGTCGCATTTCAGGTGATGTAAATTAAATTAATAAAAATTTAACAAAATCAGCAAAGGATAATATCCAACTTATGCGTCAGATTTTGCATCACATTTCAGCAACATTCAGGAGTTGATTTTATGATTTTAGAGCGCAAATATGCTGCACATGCACTTCTTAGTTCGACATTAGCAAATTAGGGACAAACACTAACATCTAAACCCGTCGCGCTCTAATGTTAGATAATCTAACAGTACATCATTAACTTGTGTCAGCTTTAACACAAGTTTGAGGGTTGTATTTAGACGATAAATTTGCTATGGATTTAGTTATAACTTTGAAATTGACACAAGATCAGTGTCTAAACTGGGCCTGAGTTGTGGATTCAAGAATCCAGCTGTTAGTTTGGGTAAAGATTTAAACACAATCACAGTTGTCGATTGAGGTGAAGACTTCCGTGGACATAGAGGTAGTTGTGAGTGGAAATGTGGATGTTGGCATAGATGTGGATACGTGAATGAAAACATTTCTGAAAGTGGGTGGACATCTGCATGCTGCATGATTAAGATGTAGGTCCAGATACAGGTTTCAGTGCTAATGTGGATGTTTATGTACCTATGGTCGTGGATGCTGATATGGGTTTTGTGCGAATGTAGACGTGCATAGAGATGGCTATGCACCTGTTGATGGTGGTAACAAGTGTTGACTCAGCCCTAGATCTCGATTTGTATTCCGATGTGTCTTTGGGGGCCATTCCTACACGTAACCCTCGTAGTTTTGTGCCTTTTTGTGCCTTGTGTATTTCACCTTTACTTTGTTGGTTTTCTATAAATTGGCAATGTTTTTTTTTAATCTTCTACTCTTCTTTTTTCTTGCAGTTGATTTCTTGCTTCACTATTTCCTATATGTGCGCATGCACGTATTACACTGTTTTCAAGATGCGGATTTTCAATTACTATTATTTTGCACCCAAACATCAGACGGATGCAAACAGTTTACTTTTTAGCGGCTTGTAAGTAATCAGGTTTATCAGTGGTGTTTTGGTAATTAAGCCGTATGTTGGATTTGCGGTTCCCTGATGTCCAGATCCATGATGTTGAGCATAGTGGTAAGGTACAGTGAGCAGAGGGTAGGT
>JANTCA010058667.1:0-13479 GCA_024741275.1 Chironex yamaguchii
ACCCAATCTTTGAGAAGTGCGACCTACATACCGAGCTTCACATCGGCACAAAAATTCATATATTACTAAGCTTTTTGGTGTCATAGGTACACAATCCTTGTGAATGGATCGTTCTATCCGGATAGAAACACAGATTAAAAAAGCTATAGTTAAGTGTTTCTCTGCTGTCAATCCAAGAATTGTTTTCACGACCAGGAAATTTTGCTTGGAAAACGAAAATGAAGTATGATTTTAGCGCAATGTCGCAAATTTTCAAGGCAATTTTCAAGTTTTGTACCACAAAAAGATTGTTCAAGTATTAATGGAACATATGTACGTAAAATATAAGGCTCTGTCCACAAGTATCCGGGTATTTTTGAAAACGCAACTTTTTTATCCGTTTTCAAAAAGATTTGCGTCCACATGTATTCGCGCGTAAGGCGTTTTTATAAAGTTCCATTTTGGAAAGCGTTTTCAAAAAGTTGCGTTTTCGGTGACCAAAAATGCCGGATACGTGTGGACGGAAGCTGAAAACGGATAAAAAAGTTGCTCATTGATTTGATTACATCAATGTCTGATATGCACAGGTGCTTAGTCACATGTGTATAGAGAATTTGTTCTTGTAGAAAATTGTAAGGCAATAGTATCTTAAGTACAAACCTTAAAAACTTCAGAACCTTGTTGAACCACAAAGTCAATGACATCAGTGAGAGGTTCCATGTTGTCAGCATAATCATCTAAACAGGATAGCAACTGGGCAAAGACAAAAATTATAGACATCAGAAAAACCAAAATCAGTTAGCATTGAAGGTGCACAAAAATTACAAAAAAGTGGCTGCTGAGTAGTCTTGCCATGTTGCAAACCACAGTGGCTTTTGCTAGCACTTAAGTCTACAACTCCACCTTTACTTTGTCGTTCTCCTGCAGGATCAATTCAGGGTTATACATAATATTGTTAGCCTACTTGCATGTAGCCACCAACCCAATGCACCATGGAGCTTTAGTGGCAAATGAAAATTGGTGCCAAAAAATCACAATGATGCACATGCATAGTTTTGCTCAGCTGTAAGCAAATTGCTTTTGCTTGCCATACAAATAATGCAAAGTAACACGATGATAAAAATTATTTAACATGTTGAATATTTTGTTTTTGGTCAGAAATTTCTAAAGACTCATGGCATTTGGCTTCCAAAAACTTGTCTCCTATGCATTTAGTGTAACAATGTCTTGTTAAATACAGCAACAAACATGACACACTGCTTCAAAAAAGCATGTTACTGACAGGGTTACAAAAGTTACAACTACAAAATTTATGAACTAAGCTCTCTTGATGCTAAGTTTCTGTATTAAATTTCAAAGAGTAGAAAATGCACTCCCCAAATTGTCTTGCTTGTTAGTAAAAGCAAACCAACTGGCAAGCTATGCAAGTGTCCCAATTTTAAGTAAACCACTCAGTGTGCCTGGCCAGCACACTAGAAAAAATTGAACTGGGTCAAGAGTACTGACCCATATATCACAAAATGGCAACATTTTACAGATTCTACCCATTGGGGGCATTCTTAGCAAAAGCAAAGGGGTAATCCCAAAAATTTTAATGGAGACCAGGCCTCCAGATACACTCAAAGTTTGCTTCCCCTGGGCATGCCATTGATGATGGGGCATAAAATGGGCTGTCAAATAAAGTTGGAAGATGTTGTACTGTATAATATTTTATGTTATAAGAGCACTATATTTCACTTTTTAACATCAGTCCTAGGCAATCATCAACCTATCTAGCAACTTGGTAAAACAAAATGGACTTCTGAACACTAAAATATCCAATATGAAGATTTTAACAGATAAAATAACTTGTTGCTCTTAAGCACTAAAGAGTAGAAATAAAGAAAATCTATCAATTTATCAATTTGCACCTGGAGCATTGTAAAAAGGCCATTTCCAAAGCTTGTACAAAACAGAGGCAGATGCTTTGTGATTTATCCATTGTGTGTTCACATTTCAATTTTCTTGACTTTCAAACTTTGAGGAAACATGCGCAGCACTTGTCAATATATATTTGATGTAATGTAAATGATTTACCAGAGCATGGACCAGCCGTAAAACTTGGTCAACTACTACTGTGCTATTTAATGATGCAGACTTCAGTAAATTTGTCGTGGATCTTAATCTAAATGCAAAGATTTAGGCTTTTATGTTAGGTTAATGTATGGTGTTCCTGGGATTATGTATGTATGATCTGAAGAGGCCCATATGTAATGCAAAAGCAGAGGGGCTTTATTCCACATTCTTATATTCGTATTCTTGATAGACTCCAGCTGAGCATCTCCTTACTTAACCTTCAAACACGTTCCTTTTATAAATTTACTTGTCATATCAATTGATCGTTTATGTAAAAAAATTAACAAAAAATATATTTTATAAAGCAATATAGAAAAAATCCTGTTAACTGTTGTCTAATTAAGCTTACTTGTTTGTCGCAATAATATAAAGGAATTAATGTTACCTTTTTCGAACAAATGACGTTAGGTGCAAAGACAACCCCTAAGTTGTGTGAAGACATCTTGCTTGATGGATTCATAGCTACTTGGTGAAGCAACTCAATCAGTTTATGAAGCAGGAGACGATTCAATGGAGGAAGCATCAAAAATAAATATTGCAAAATTTTTACTTTCTTTGGTATGGCACCCTCTCCATCCATTTCTAGGTAAAAAAACAAAATGCAGAAGGCCTTGCAAATACCTAGTGATTCCACTAAGAAAATAACAAATTTGGACAAACATTTTTCACAGTATTCTGTGAAAATTACTAACAAAACTGCGTCTATAATCAACAATATTTAATAGATGTATACAAAACATGTGTTCACAGGTGACTGCAGTAAAATGTGTCACCTACTTTACAAAACTCTAACTATCATTTAGCTTCAACCTGGGTGCGATGATTGATCATCAAGAACTTGCAATGACTTCTCTGTCAAGCCTGGTCAAAGAATTTAAACAGTTAATTACTGTTTTGCCCAGATCTAGCAGGTGCCATTAATATATTCTCTTCAATACAAGTTCATGATAAACCAGGTAAAAAGGACAAGGTAGGAATTACTAGACTCCTAATATACATTAAAGCAACTGTCAACTATGGTCTTTGCTACAATACACAAGACTTTCGTTATATTTTAGGTAGGAATTTCAATGCCAATCAGACAGATATCAATACCAAGCATTTTACTTAAGGTGGTGTATTTCAGAGACACAATAACACAAATTAGCTAAAGCAGCAATAAGTAATATGTCCTAGCCAAATTAATAAAGGAAATAAAGGAAGCTGAGTATGTAGCACTGTACTTTGCTACTCGAGAAGCTATATAGTTAAGATGACTCCTTGAAGACATAGTATTGAATGAAGATGCAGCAACAAACAATATATGAAGATGACAATGATACAGTGGAGTTGAGTAAAAATCCAAAATTCCATGATTGTGCCAAACACATTGATGACAACAAGTTGCTTTAAACAGCAAATCAGTCAGATACTATTTCATACAAGACATGTTGGCTGATTATTTGAGTTGGGGTTTAGATACCTTTAAATGCTAAAGCAGTTTGATTTTTATTGTCTTTCCTAATAGTGATGTCATGTGGAAGTGATGTAAAATTGAGTTATAATGATTTTGATGTGCATCACAGTAGTCTATTATATGCAGCAACAGCCTACAGCCTAATCTATATGATCTGCAAGTCATTGACTACCAGCAGGAGGATTGCCCATCTTCATGACTTGTAGCCGATGGGTCTTGTCCAATGCCAGGTCCTTTATGATTCTTTGCTGATCATTTGTACACGTGATAGCACCATATGTGTCTTTCAATATCTTCAAGAGTCTTTGCATCACAGTGGACCTCCAGGTCTTCTTGGGGCATTTTTGGTGCACTTCCAATGCTGTGGAACTGTCTGCGACCACAATCAGTGGCATAACCTGGTCTTGGGCATTCTGATCACAAGGCCCAGACACCTTATGTTTGCAGTTTCAACCTTTTCACTGATCAGAGCCTGATTGCCACATCCTCTACAGACTTCCTTGTTGGATAACCGGTCCCACAGTTTAACACCCAGAATGGTTCTTCAACAACAACCTAGAAGACCTCAAGGTGACTGAGTTCTTTTGCTTTCAAGGCCCAGATTTTGCAGCCATACAGGAGTATTAATACCACATACTCATTATAGATTTTCATCTTGATGGCAAGTGTCATGGATAGCCATCTCCAGATGTGATTAGACATCTGACTGAAGATGGCAACAGCTTTAGTAATCCTGTTAACATCTTTGGCAGGGGAAATCTGATCTTTTGATATGATGGAGCTGAGATAGGTGAAACTGGAGACAGTCTCAATGTTTTCTCGACCTAAAGACAAACGAGGATACTGGTCGAGTCCGATCAACAAGCATTCAGTTTCAGCCGGTTTTATCCTCAAGCCAACTTTGACAGCTTTTGATGATAATCAACAGAAATTGTCCACATGTACATCATGAAACTATCCCACAAGCTGTAACTGACTAATCTGTCTATCCAGTTCTGTTATGTCCACAAAGTATATATACATGACAGAGGTGCTAATTATACTCCTATCAATTCAAACACAAATAACATACCACTATGAGAACAAATAAGAAATTTAAATAACTCCAATAGAAAACACAACGTTTTAAATTTTGTGATAGTTATGCACACAAAAGCATTAGGAAAGAGTTCAAGAATAACATATCAGGGTTAATAAAGAAACACATAGTAATAAGGTGGTTAATATGAAGTCAAATGAATGCTAACCTCTAAGTTTACCTGACACCTGCTTATAACAATTATGTAGAGAGTGGTTGAGTAATGGCTCTGGAAGTTCAGCAAAAAATTGCTTTAAAACAGTTGCAATATCATGAGGGTTAAAAACATTTTCATCAAGATCCATTGACAAGCCTTTGTTAAGAGCAACCTTTAAATCTTCTTGTCTTCTTTTATTACCAGACACTCGAAACAAACCTTCCACATGAGCATCTATCCAAATAAATATTGAAGACAATTAATAGTTTGTATTAATACTCTCATGATAAGATGAATATTAAATGCAAGTTTTGATCTTTTAGCGCAAATATGGAAATTGGCAAAAATAGATTTTGTTTGAATTTACATAACTGAGCAAAAGCTTGAATTAGTGGAGGAAATTACTAATATCCATGTCCTGTATTATACAATTAAACGGAACATCACACCACTAGTGACCAATCTGGGTTTACCTCAGGGGCATTTTAAAGTCCCCTAGAATGAGACTTCCAGGTCAACTGAGAACCAAAACAACACACCCAACCACTTATTAGGCATCTGGGATTACACACTAAATGGAAATCACCACATACCGTTTTTGCGATCCAGAAAGGATACCCGACTTGAATCTGGTAGTTACATCATAATTGTTAACTCTACATTAGACAGCTGAGTGCATCTCAACAGCAATTTCTACAATAGCACTTTAACAATTCATATACTAGATTGCTTAACTAGCTATGTTTTACTACTTGTCTGGAGCACCAGTGTTACAAGTGCAACCTTATTTTTTCATGATTAAACTAGTGTTTCCTTGGCACAGTTATTGTTAACTTTAAAGGTTGAATACATCCTCAATCCTTCTGCAACAAACCCTTATAAGACATCACCATCATGGGCAGCTTCACAGCAAATGTTTAAGCTGTAGTGAACTGTTGGAAAAATGATTTAATCTTACCTACGAAAGTTTTCAAACCAATTTTTGCTGCATTTGTTACAGGAGGGGGAGGGGAGAGATATGTCAAGTGTTTAAAAGAGAATATGTGAAATATATATGTAATATCTTATGTATAATTATGTTAACTATCCACTCTGGCTTTGATAGCCAAAAAATTAGTTAACACGTTTAAGTGCAGGTATAAACCAAAGTACAGCAAAGGTACCAGTTTTGCACCCATGAGGGCCTGATTTCACATCCAGGTTACCAGCATCATTTAATTTGCTTGTTCTTATAATAAATGACCAATTAATTTACTGTTTACTACCTACTCTGTGATATAAAATGTTTAAATTTTACATCCCTTATTTTACTATATATAGTATTTATAATGCAACAGTTTTATTGTCATATTACAAGCTTTATTTAGGAGGCTACAGTTTCAATATCAAAATCTCTATCTATCTATCTATCTTTTTATCTATCTATCTATCTATCTATCTATCTTTTTATCTATCTATCTATTTATCTATCTATCTATCTATCTATCTATCTATCTATATGTCAGTAGAAATTATAGTCTGAAACCAAATGTAAAATAAATCTAGAAATTTATGAAATAACATACATACCCCTTTTGTGTGATAAGGAGCAGAAATAGTAATTCATTAGTCTATTTTTGTCTAAAAGTTTATTTATGAGGATTCCCCACAACCTGGTACAACGCAATATCAAAAATGGTCTTTAATTACGAGAACAGTCAAGCTACTCAAGAATATAAATTCACAAAAAACACTTGCATTTTTTCAGGTGCTCCATCAAGTTTACAATAGTTTCAATAGTCTCTTCTGTTAAGCGGCCTCCGAACACTTGGTGAGGTTGCACTGCAACGAATAGTAGAATATGAAATAGTAACATTAATGAAATAAAAATAAAGCAAACTTGTGATGCTCTAGATGTTTAAAAACATTTGAACAGAACAAAAGATCACTAGAAGGTGAAGTTTGATAGTTCAATTTCTGCTTTGTGTAGAATCACAAGACAACGACTATAGCATGTCCGGCGTATGTATCATAAACCTCGCTGTCGATTATAGGGACTGTATGACAAGCACATTATGCAGTAAGATCCTGCTTAATCCGAAGACCTTTCAAAGATTTTAGTGGTATTTATCGGTCAGTAACAAACTTTGTTACAAAGCACCTACATTTTACTTTGCAGTTAAAGGCCTACATCATATCTAGACCTAATTTAATAGAATATGATATAATATTATGATATTGTTCAAATAAAAACAAAACATCTACCATAGTGTCTTTCACTTACCTTTGCCAGAAGTTAACCTTAACATTTTCTTGACTCGACGTATATGAACCTTCTTCTCGTCGAGTCTTCCACCAAGTGATTTTCGTCGAACATAGTCGAGGTCATCTTCCGTTGATTCGATCTCGATATTTTCGGCGACATATCCCTCTTTCCCAACACCCTGGATCTGCTCAAGTACATTGAGATCTAAAAGGCGTGTAAGGCTGCTAATACAAAATGTTGATAAATTATCAACTGGCATTCTTGCTTTTTATATCACATTTCCGCAAATGTTTTCTGTCTTGTCTACTTCTCGGAGCTTGTCTCAGACTTTCAAAAATGTTAAGCCCGGGTATTTTTTGAATTCTGGGAGATCAACCAATCGAATTTCTTATTTTACAACACTCGACACCAGGGCTCTGGACGGATGTCCAAGCACCTGGCTAACACCAAGGCTTACATACAATATTTTATTCAGAGCGCCTTCGAGGGGGCGATTATTTACAAACACAATCTTTCCCCATAGTTGTGAGCAGACAAATTAATGAACAGCAAGAGGGCAACTCTATCAACGCCCAAGTCGACAGTAAACGAAAGCGTGAAGTTGGCTTGGTTATCCCAACTCGGTAAACGGAGGACAAAATACACGCAAAAACTGCCGTTGTACTGCAAGCAGAATCGAAGATACGAAAGGAACTGTTTAGTCACTTAGATCTTTCTGTACACAATATACCTGTAGGCAGATTTCGACTAAATTTCTTCTGGTTTAAGTCGTATAACATGTTTTATTCAAGTCGTTGGGTTTGTCTTCTTTTCATTCTCTTCATTATCGTTGCCTAATCGTTTAATTAAGGGGGCACTCATTTTGAAAAGATTCTTTGGGGGAGGCGCAGATAGGAGGGGGAGATCTTTCGAGCAAATACGACACAGAAATACTAGGCCTCGTATTACTAGGAATATACAGTGGATATCCCGCGAGCCGAGGAATAACTTTCAAATTGGTATGGGTGGGCTTAAAACTCAGCTGGGTTCCAGGTGGCATGGTCAGTCAGTCCCGTTTGAGCACTTTTAAGGGTTATACCTTTATTTTATTTTATAGTTATATGCTAGACCCACGGTAATACAATTTTGTGAATCGTTTACCTATTTATTTAGACCTAATCGCTATTGTAACCACTTTTGTGTGCTTTGACAATAGACTTTGTCATCCAGTGACATTGGCAATTTCTGCTTCAAAGGTATCTGGGTACTTTGTCATCGATTTTCCAAGTAAAGATTCCATTCAAAGATGTACTTGAAAACGTAGCTGTTAAAGGCTTTCTTGAATTTGAATCGTCAATACATCGACTGAGACAAAGTATATTCTACGGTAAATATGCACTTATAACATCATTTCAGTCAATGATTTGATAAAATTTAATTGACAGAAATATTGTGATCACCATGAGAAAAACTGAAGTTGTCCCAAAATAAAAGACGTGTACTTTAGTGAAGGCTCTTGTCCAAATGACCATCGGAAGGTCTTTTGATTTTGAAGGGGAACACAAAAAAGGGCACTCAGAACAAATTTCGTCATTTTCAAATAATCAAAATAATTAAAATTTAAACACAAAACACGTACATATTAATACTTAATCTTACAATCAAACTGTTTTGAATATCTTAGCTCCTGGATATACCACACATATATAGTCAAGTTTCGCTTTACCTTCTGAATTCACTAGCAATTAAACGCGACACCAACCCCAGGAAGGTGGGGAAGACTAGATGTCTAAACGTCTAAGGGTCCACAAGCCTTTACTAAAATCAAACATCGGTCTGCAAAATGAATTATTTCTATGAAGTAGTGCATTTACAGCTTAGATTCACTTTCCAATATTTTGAAACTAGTTATGCCTTTATCTTAGAGGGTACCCCAGCAATTAGTTTGCCCTCGGATGTGGACGAAACTAAGAAGAAATCGGACCTTGTGAATATTGGGGAGGAAAGGTCTTTGAATCTCCTTAAAGCGGCACAGGAATGTTCCTCAGACAGCATTTGTAGTGTTAACTGAATTAAACGACTAGATTGTTACATAACAATTGATCAGAGACCAATAAAAGTGATAAGATCAGGCGGAACTACCGAAGGTGAAAGCCAAAAGATAGAACAAACACAAAAGACGAAATTTATTGACGTTGAATCTTTCCCACAGCACTACAGTTTTGTGAATCTTTCGCTTACTGTACCTTTCAACACGAGAGAAACAATTCACTTACGAACTTTTGAGTTCTTACATCACAATGCCGTTTCTTGTAAGAAACGCATCAACCATTGGTTGAAAGCAACTTAGACAACTTTCGCAAAGCTGTCAATGGAATAGTACAGTAGCTATAGCGATCAGCTGCCATATACTAAACCAGGCCCTTCTTACCGTAAAAGTGACAACGTCTTGGCCAAGCTAAAAAGCCGTAGATTTGCCTTTTATACATTCATATAAACAACTCAACCAGAGGCGTCGTGTCAGGGGGCAAGGGTTTAGCATCCTCGTTGAGATGTTTGTCTGATTTGTCGGAAAGTTTCCGGCATAGTCGTCCTTTTCGTCTTTAAAACAAATTCTATCTAAGCTTTTACTTCGTTCTGTCTGTGTCGCCTGCTCTTCTTATATAACACTACAGAGGTTGAACCGGGTCACTACGTAGTGACCCGGTCGGAAAAAGTGATTCAAATGACCCGCTCCAAATTTTCTGCAACAAAATCTTGAAGTATTTCGCTTTGATACTACGTTGTATCACCTCCTTTAAGGCTTACAAATTTACTTTCCAAAGCAAAAATTATTTACTTTCCACCGTCATCTTGATACCTAACAGTAAGTAAGTAAAGTTTTGGTCAAAAATAGATTGTCGAGACGGACCCGCAAAATCAGCAAAACCAAGACTAGCCACGCCCGTCGCACACTTCATAAACACTGCACATACGAACTAACACAAAGCAACATGAGCATCATATTTGGTAACTGGGCCAGGCTGTAATAACCGGGTCACCGGGTGAGACCCAGGAAAAAGTGAACCGAATGACCCGGTGACCCGGTTCCATTTCTGCTGCACTAAATAAAGAAATATGCACTAAATAAAGAACTATGCTTGAAAACCACAAAAATGTGATACTATCACCTTGATTAGTAGACTAGGTAACTAAACAAAGAAGCTGCTTTATAATGTGTAGTTATATGGCGCTACTTCCTCTAGAACGACCATAATCGGCCTTATAATTTTAAGTATCCGTTGTACTTATGAGCCCTTAAACCGTGAAAACTTTCCGAAACACTCTTTAGTTTTTCGTACTTCGCACTAGATTGTATTTTAAATTGGTTCTTTTCTTGAGATCCATGCAAGTCGTTTGCATTAAGATAGCAGAGCCACATCATTTGTATTCAATGGGTAGCATGACTGAAACTTGGATCTGGGCTCTCCAAATCATATTTTGACTTGAAAGCCACGCCATGGCTACATGAACTTTCCCATACATAAATTCTACCTTGTAAGAGCTGTTAACAAAAAGTGACATATAGTACTCAGAACCTAAAAAGAATTTTACAACATTGGACAGATTTAGCCATGAAAAAGAAAGACCAAATTTTTGAAATAATACATTCACATATAGCAATATACTAGCTGTACTGGTTAATTTCAGTCCAAAGGATACAAGGCGCTTTAGCATATAGAATTGTGAAAATGCCAAAGATAAGGTTAGAAAAAGGAAATGTAAGTTTGAGCAATGCAGTAGGACAGTCTTAAGAGTGGAGCGTCTGTAATGAAAGAGGAGAAAAAAAGAGTGAAATGACTTTTAAGACAGCTGAGGTCAAAAGAGAATACAAACGAATCAACTGCATCATGAAGGCATGCTTCAGACAAATTTACTGCTAATAATTCATACACGTTGCTCATCGTCTCGTACATACCACAAATACCAGAAACATGTCTTATCATTTCATATTTGCAAAGCAAACTCTCTCTGAGATGTACAAAAGGCATAATGGCTTAAATTTCGTCGTGTTTGGATCACATTTCATTTAAAGCAAAATTCTTCTGGTGGTATAACAACGGAGACGATCCGTTGAGGTACATTGTTCTTTTTCAAGTGAAAAGTGTCTTCCACTGCTTATATTTACGCACCCTTTTCTGGCCGAAGCAAACTGGGTAACAAAGCTCCTCGTGCACCAAACGCCAATGAAAATAAATGCTTTGCATCCAACTCGGCGGAAACTCCTTCATTACATTACACGGCCTCTTCATGCAATTTCCGTGTTCACCATAATTTCATCATTACGTACTCTTAATCCCAAATAATTAAAACCCTTCCAGTGCCACAACTTTTGGACAACACGTGTGGAAAATCTCAAAGACCATAACATCAACAAAATTACACTGAGCCCAAGCACGCCGCTATTCATTATATTGTGCCGAAGGATTCTGCTGATATTTATTGTTGGAAAAAAAGCATACAAACGACGGGAACAACGTAGTGCATTTAGTACAACGTCATGCCGATAATGCATTGCTTGGACAACTATATTTTAAGCAATACATTTTTAATTCTCATCTCATGATATTTTATTCTGGAGCATTTACCAAATTTTCTGCTGTGCCAAAATATATATTAGTTCGGACTCTTAACGTAAAGTTCTTGTCGAATCCAATAAGCCACTTCAACATAAAAGATCTAAGTAGCAAATTTTAGAACGTGAATTACATGTACTGCTATTAGCTATGGGTATCGACATGCTTGCAAAAGAGATGTTAAAAATGTAGCAATTAACATCTATGCTTAGAAACAATTCCGTGCTAAACTCCCCTGGAAATCCAGCCGATAAGAATGAAATGCAAATCCATTACGTCTTCTTAATATGTCCTTTCCTAGCGTGTGCAGCGCCACGTTTTGCGGCTTTCACAAATCCTTGAAACTGACCACTTAATTTCGCTTTTTTCCTGCAACAAAAAGTAAGATATGCCACGAATCACAAAGCATGGAACAATCCTTGCTAGTACGTAGGGTAGTGAACTATGTCCGTGGTGTATATAGACAAATCCAGCAACATAACCATGCAAATACCATCAATATCTTAATACCTCTCGGAACGAAATCTGGGTTAGTATGAAACCAACAACCTCAATAAGTGAGATGGGAACAACCTTTGATCACTGAACTCTACAGGTATAATTATTAAACGTAAACGAGGTCTTAGGTACTCACGCTAAAACTCGGGCATTGTGGGGAGTAAGGTGGCTAATTGCTCATTGCTATTTCCAATTGTTTCGAGTTTCAAGCTTGGCAGTACCAGGTTCCGACTTAATAAGCTCGGCGGTATCAGATTCCGACTTACAAGCTCGGGAGTATTAGGTTCTGACTTTCAAGCTCGGCAGTATCAGGTTTCGATTGACAAGCTCAGTAATATCAGGTTTCGACTGACAACTTCGGTAGTATTCAGTCAAAAACAAACAGGGAATTCTCGAAAAACAGATAAAAACTGATGACGTCACTGACTGTCAGCAGTGAAGTTAAATACGTCAAACTTCTTCAGTTTTTGACTGACGTGACTTCGCATTGCATTTTCGTAGTTTGGCGCTGGTTCCAGCATTATGTGGTTGCGAAAGCTGCATTTTTTCAAAGCATCGTTTTGAGTAGACTCTCATAACTCGAGTACAAAATGGCGAAGAAACCCATTAATACAGTTAAATTTATAGAGGTATGGAAGGGAAAGCAATCATTGCGGGTTGTTACTTTGGATAATTCACAAGCGCTAGCAGTTTTTGTAAGTTAGCTACAAAACTGAAGTCCCAGGTACAAATTGTCAAGCCTTGTAACCACCCAATTAGCGCGAGAAAAGTCTGAAATTTACGCAATACCACAATCCATACTTGAAGGGACGAAAAGACGAGTCGTTAACTAGGATGTACAAAAAAGGCTATTCATTTGATTCGTTCCAGCTGAGGTTGGGTTGGGTTCGACCCTTATTCTGTTAAAATGTTAAATTTTTCAATTGTCAACGGACAAAAGTGCAAAATATATAAATTTTTGCTGCGTCTTACCTTTTCAAGAAACTAGTATAAACGAAAAACGTAATTACAGTTTTCAAGCTAGTCAGTTCAGGCGACTTTTCTTACAAGGCACTGATTGTAGCAGTACAACATTCACAAGAAATAGACACCAAAACCACTGATTCCAAAATATTTTGTACAAACAAGCATGTAAGAGCGATTAGGTATACCGTAAATGCCTTATTAAGCGCCCGCTCTAGAATAAGCGCCCCTCTGAATTAAGCGCCCTTCATGCAGCCAAACTTTTTAATAAGCGCCTCTCTCGAATAAGCGCCCCCGAGGTGCCTAATTGAAGAAGATGACGATGTAGACATTGAAACATAAACATCATATGTATTTTATGCAACATTTATTTTGTTCAAAATATTTTTCTTC
>JANTCA010058678.1:0-16920 GCA_024741275.1 Chironex yamaguchii
ACAAACACAGGAACTCGACTGAACTCAGTAAGTACATTTGGACACTTAAGGACAAGAACATTAAGTACTCTATCTCCAGGGGAACACTCGCATCTAGCCTCGCATACAGTAGCGCAAACAAAAGGTGCCTCCTCTGCCTCAACGAAAACCCACCGCTGGGTTTCGTCTCGTGATACCAAGGAGTTTGAAAGTCCTTCACCAGACCTATATGCCGTGCTAGCACGGAGGTTTGAGTGCTGGCTTTTGAGTCTGAGGGTTACCGGTTCTAGCCCGGCTCCCACATAGTGCAGCTATTGTGTTAAAATGTATTTATATTTCTGTGTTTCGACTTAAGCCTTCATCAGTGTCAGATGTAAGGGGAAAATTCATTAAATTTTTTTGTGTTTCGGCTTAAGCTTTCATGAGTGTCAGATATATATAAATACAGACAGATAGATAGATAGAAAGAAAGAAGGAAAGATAGAAAAAGAAAGAAAGAAGATGGCCATACAAGGTGCCAAATACTTGCTAACTAAGATTGACCCTTTGATAGCCACATGGCTATTTCTCATGTTATGAGTTAAGCTCTTTCCATTCCAATACTATTTTGGTATATATATTCATTGCAGGATACGAGACTCATGATGACTGTGGGGTGCTTTCTTTGCGCCATAGGGTTTTTGCTTCTCGGTCCGTCGCCATTGCTACCTTCCTCCATTCCCAAGTAAGCTTCCTGTATATTTAGACTTCAACTAAGATAGTTCCTGTTATGGATTTTGTCATTTTCAATGCCCGTTTAACAGTGGTATTCAGGAAAGTACGAATGAGGGATATTGAGTAAAAACATTTGCTTGGAGGCAAATAATTGCCAGTTGGGTAGGTAATTGATAATTGGGCATTTAATTGACAATTGGGCGAGTAATTAACAGCTGGGCATTTTATTGAGAATTGGGCAAGTAATTAACAGTTGGGCAAGTAATTGACAATAGGGCACTTAATGCATAAAAGTTCTTTATTTTTCCACTTAAATCTAAACTAGCATTAACATTAGTAAGTGCCCCACTTGAGGCCAAAAAGTGCTATTACACAATGCTTTACATTTTATTTGTGATATTCGCCTAACCCCTACAACGCAGATCATTAGGAAATGAAAACAACCGTTGTTTTCTCCGTATTATTATTGTGTTTGGTATTAATACGAAAGGAAATGTCGCCCGTAAAGGTAATTAGTTAAAAGAGCATATTTCTTTACCTATCAATTGCATTGTTAGTTAATTGCCCAATGCAGAATATAGATAACAAATTCTTTTGTTGCGATTTGCCTACACTATATAGTACAACATGGCATTAATACTCTTCTATCCAATCAATGCTGTTTACCAAAACAAATTGGCAAATAAAAAAATCCTTCTGCTCAAAGTGACATTTGTTTTGCACATGTGGTGAGGTGTAAACGCTATATTTCAACATTTGTTTGCTCACGTAATAAGTGTGGAAGAAATGTTTTTGTCTCAAACCCTGGATGCTGCAACAACACCAGTGGGGTCGCACGGAATTAACGGGCTGTACAACGTTGGGCAAAAAAGGAAGATTTTATAGTTAACCAATGCTATTAAGTCAAAATTCTCTATAAGCGTCGGGGTTTTTTCTCATCAAAACATAAGATATGTTGGCAATATGTTCATCTCTATTTTGCTTTTAGAACTCTTTGGCTTAACGGTCTTTCACTTGCAATCTTTGGACTGGGACTTGCACCTTTGTTTACTCCGTCAATATTTGATATGAACAAATCAGCTGTGTAAGGTTTTTGTTGAAAATTCATGATGCATTTGAAATTTATTGTTAGAAGCTTTACTCTGTTATTATAGTCTACCAAGTATAGTTTAGATATTGATCATTGATCAAATGAAGTTGTATTTCTAATCCGTCCTACTGACCTGCAACATCGTATATGAATTGGAAAGTTTATCGCAGCTGCCGAAAACGGTGACGGCATTTTACTTGCTGGCAGTGAAAGCTTTGTAGTGTCACATGCAGTGCACGTTGCCGTTTGCGTAAAACTGTGCCTCTCTTTCTTTCGCTCTTCGTAATGACACTTGGAAACTCACAAAGAAAGGAGGATCGTAGTGAATGGTTTACGTCAATTAGTATCGACCAATAATCGTAAGATACCGTATTTTATCACATTTGCGCATGAGGCGTTTATTCGTTTTGGGGGACATTATGGGGCGTCTGTTTCAGTGGTTGATGGTAGAGTAGTACTTGGTGACAACGTCAATTTCAAAGTTGGTCATCAGGTAGTTAAATGCTTTTCTGTGAATCGTTGTAGTTATTGTTTGAAAAGAGGGCTGTTAGTGACGGGCTTAAAGGAATTTGATGAAGACTGTTTGTTTAACGTAGACGTCTTCATTGCGGTTCGCGTAGGAGGAAGCATTTGTTTAAGAGGGATTCTTATTTCCTCGTCTAATTCCAAAGGACTTAATTCGAAGTTATTCTGTTGTTTTCCAACAGTCATATTGATATAAAACTTCTCTTAACCTACTTCCACTCTTGGTATGCATTAAAAATATTATCCACATCCACGCATGTTTTAGCGCTGGAGGAATGCCAGATTCATTGGGTACAAATGGAGTCATATCTGGTCTTTTCAATTCAATGTTCAACCTTGGGTATGTAATGTCTTAGGCATTATGCCCTTAAACAAATTAGTTGAATATTTGGTATATTGAGTTTTGATTGTTTTTATTACCTTGAAGCAATTCTCACCGAATCGATCCAGTGATATCTTAGATTGCCTGCTAGAAACCATGAATGTGCATTTTTAGGTGATTTTGTTAGATATTGAGCTGAAGCCTCGAAGATACTTGCATGTTTTCCCTCTTCAAAACCTTTCTATGAAATCCAGTCATTATGAATTTGTTAGGCCATACTGACACGCAGTATGACAAGAAACATCAGTCAGACATTTGTGCAGTTGTGCTATGACAAGGTCATTGTAACGTTATTCGTATGGTTAGAAAATTGTAGGCACTCTGTTTGACTGTATGCTGCATTTTGGTGGTTACTCACTCACCCACCCCGTAGTATGTTATCAGTAGACTTAGTATCTTGTCAGTCTATATTTTCATTTGGCTACTGTATTTTTCTTGTATTTAAGAGGTATCATTGGACCAACTGTTGCTGGAAGTTTTTCCCAGTACCTTGGATTCCCATGGGCATCCACTGTAAGTACCCAGAAGGTTAAATTGATCATTCATTGGTCCATCGATTCCATCCGTCCATCTGTCCGTCTATCCGTCCCTCTCTTTGATCCTTACCTTTCTTCCATTCGTTCCTTCGTACCATTCGTTCCTCCTTTCCGTTGGTTCCTTTCTTTCGTTCGTTCCTTCAAACCATTCCTTTCTTCTGCTTCTTCCATCTTTCCTTCATTCCGTTTCGTCAGCCCGTTCCGTCCAACGCTATCTTCAGATTGAGTCCGTTCGTTCTTCCATTTATCCAAGGCTCTCTTTCGAGTCAGCTTGTCTAGATCTTTAACCTTGTGACTTATGTATATCCATCCATTTCTCCATCTATCCATCTATTCATCCATGCACCTATTCGTCTCTCCTTGCACCCACCCACCTATCCATTCATTATGGAACAGATGTAAACTTTTGTTCGATTTCTTTTTCATTCCCTTAGATCATAGCTATACTCCTTGTACTGATGGTATGTATTTTTTTTGAATATTCCTTTTTGTATGCGCACGAATCTTGTGAAGTGCACTCGTTGTGACAAATAGCTGCGGTTATGAAGCTTTTCCTAATATTATTTTCGTTATTTGTGGTCATTAGCGTTGAGAACATTGAAGCTCTTGGTTATGCCTAGACAATAGTTCCTTAGTGAATTTTATTTTCTGTTCAAGAAACATAATAAGAATATAGACAAACTGAATCTCTATTACTGGCTTTCGTCTAATCAATATGTAGTAACAATTTTTCGATTTATGAGCGATGTTATGCAGGCAAGCAGGTTAACAATTATTGCCTCGCCTGTGCATCAAAGTTTCTCTGTAACGCAAATGGCATTTAGGATGTCTGTTGATAAGACACGTATTAGATAAACATGCTCTCTGCTTTAAAAACAATACTGGTTTAGTGTGACATACCGACAAAAATGTAAATGTCATGAACGTGATTTTAATCGTTCTTTGTTATTTTACTCTAGGGGATTGTCCTTTGGACATATACGGTGATCGAAAGAAGGTTAGGGTATTGGTCATGTATTCTTACGACTAAGTACAACTACTGCGACGATAAACATATTGTATATGACGAGGAGAACACTCTAATAAAAAGGCCATAGTCATTTATTAACGTTTCGAAGACAATCCATTCTTCATCAATTTGTTATTCTTCTTTATTGTGTGTCATTAATATAAATACCTGGACAACTCATTGTTACACAAGTTTCTGATGATGAAGAATGGATTGTCTTCGAAACGTTAATAAATGATTATGGCCTTTTTATTGGAGTGTTCTCCTCGTCATATACAATATGTTTATCGTCGCAGTACTTGTACTTCCTTTCTTAGTCAAACTTCGTTTCCTGCCAATACACCAATTCCTACGACTTTTGTATCATATTGTTGCAGTCCTGGCCTCCTAGCAAGCTTCTACACGAAATATTCATTTCCTAGTTGATAATGATGATAGTAAATTGCTTATTCACAGGGCAACATATATTTGTTGTCCTTCGTAACGTGACCTTAGAACTAAGCGTATCAGGGTCATCCTGCCTAGCTATGGCTGCTCCGAAAATGTTATTTCTTACTGTGTTTCGCTGAAACAAGTGCAACAGCGTAATTACGAAACCACAACATCGCATATTCACCCATAAGAAACAAGGTTTTGGAAGCTTATAGTTAAGAGCATTCTGCCCTAAAATTAGGCCTCAGATTCAGTCCTACCGTCAAGGCGATTTGTTTGTTTGTCGGAATTTCTGTGTCTTGTCATTAGTCCACTTGTTGTCTCTGGCACATGCAAAATTTTACTGTCAAGTGAAAACAGTGTGATGCCCACCCCTGAAAGAGTTCTGTATTTGAAGAATTTCGTGCCGGCAGAGAGCCAGGTAGGCAGGCTGCAGTTGCAACTTTTGCTTGATGGAATCAAGTAACATACGGAAATATATCCATATATGTTCTGTCGGCATTTGCCAATAACGCTTGCGGTAGTGTGAATCTTTCCTCTCATTTATGCAATTTAACTCTGCTATAAGGCATTAACTTATTAGTTTTCCACCACCACATGCATGTACATGTTCATCGTGTATATCACTGTCTTTTACATTTAGTTTATGCCGATTTGATGAAGTGAATTTCCCAGTGCGATTCAAAAGAGTAAAGGATCTCCACTGGTCCATGTCATTAACATATCGTAGTCCTATTTTTAATTTTTTGTTCCCAGTTACTTTGCTGTTCCCTGCTTCACCTATTAATTAAATTTACCTAATTAACATGCCTGTATAATGATCTGTCGCACAACAACGAGTCGGTACTTATTTTCGCTACTCTTTACAGGACCATAAGAGCGTCTTCGGGGGAAAATGACCCATTGTTACCTAAGGCGTAACATTTAAACGTGGCTGTAAGTACAGAGCCTTAATTCGCATGTTAATCTCTTTTTTTTCGTGTAAATTTTCGTATCTGTTACATTGACTCTTCTTCTGCAGCACTTTGTATCTGGAGACAGGTCAGGGCTCACTACTTTAAAAGATGTGTGCAATATGGTTTAGGTTCGAATCAGGAGTAAATATTGCGGGGAGTCTATATCTTCAAACCACCATTTGGTTTAGCGGAAACGCTATCTCCTTGTTTATTTTCGATTTTTTTCGCAGTTTTTCAGTATTTAACGTTGTCAAATGCATTAGCTTCTAATCTTACGTCATTAAATATAGAATCACAAAGACTAAGTATTATAATGCTAAAAACAAGTAATGCAATGAATAATAAACGGCTTTAATAGTGTCTTGACTGGAGTCTTTAAATCCCGTTGTTTACATTTTAAAGATATCATTCACCACAATTGTATGTGCTTTAACAATTTTTATTAATCTATATTCCGTGATGGTTTGACGTTAGATATTATTGTCGTAGATGCGATGATCGTGTGATAGACGCTGCAACTCACAAGTATGCAACAAACCATCCGCTAGACCTACATGTAACTGTATCTGAAGACCGTTATTGATACAAGATAAGTGAAATAGACGCGGATAACAACCTCACTTATTAGTGTGATGCCCGAAACCGTTTGATTTTGTGTTGGTAAAAATCTTGAGACAAGATACACGAGGATAATGTATCCTTTTCATCATAGGGCATGCGCAGTGCCCATGTTTGTATAACTAAGGACACATCTGAGCAACACTAAGTAAGCCAAGACCATTCTTGTGTTAAGGGTACCAAACAATTTTGATTTTATTCTGTCTTGTAAATACTTGTTTGTGATCAGTTTACGGATTTAGAAGTGACGGAGAGCGTACAAATGGCGTATCAGCTGACGAGATAAATGTCATGGGTACGCAGATGCTGTCCATTTTTCAGGGCGTTATGGACTTAAGGGACAGAAAAGCACATACATTCAGTGTTAAATCTTCGATATTGTAGCAAGAAGAAAAGGACAATATCACTTAAATGTACACATAAACAACAGCGGAGTATGCACAGACGAAACGAACCTACACGGAATATTTTGACTTTGTAAGGTAGAATTCAGTGATGTATGAAATGAATGTTTTTATATTATACTTGCTGTCGTGCTGCCAACGAAGGGGCGCTTAAACCGAGACTTTTTTTCGTTGGTTGTGTAACTGTAAACTAACTGTAAACAAACTGTAAACTAACTGTAAACTAAAGCGTTAATTTTTTGAGATGTACCTCTTGTGTTTGACTTTGTTTATCTTAATTGAACTTCAGATTTCGTAAAACATTGTGTGACTTGTATAATGGGAAATAATCCTTGTTGTGAAGCTAAGACTCCCATTTTGTTATAAAAGTCAATTGAATATTCCGTATCCTGCATGTTCATTCTACTTGACTCTAGAATGTGTTATAAAATCTGTGTCATTAAACTAGATTGTACTTAATAATATCGCTTTTTGGTTCATATGTCCACGAAGCAACAAGCGTTCGTGACTCACTCTGTTTTCGCATGACATGAGCTATTTTTAGTCTAATATGTTCGTTTTGCTTCCTTTAATCTGAAGAGAATTCTGTGCTTGTTTAAGTGGCTACCTTATGTATGTTAAGAGATAAAATACGTGCATATTGAGTGGTATCCAGCACACGAAGTAATCGGTAGCATTAAGGGTTCTGAGAGTGAAGTCAGAACTCGGTATCGCAGACAGAACTGTAATCTGGTGAGCTTCACAATTCGGCATTCGATGGTCGAAGGTCAGTTCAAACAAGGATCATCATGCAGATGATATATGTGGAGTTGGTATCATATCACTTGTTAATGCTCATTTGTCTAGGTAATTTCATTCACTAATCGTTTTATTTCGTCCTTTCTTGCTTTGTTTCTTTCGTTCTTCGTCATTTTATCGTATCCATCCATCGATTCATTTATATATTCATTCGTGTATTCGTTAAGTTAGTCACTTATTTATATTATCCTTTATCTATCTGTCTGTCTATCTGTCTGTCTATCTGTCTGTCTATCTATCTATCTATCTATCTATCTATCTATCTATCTATCTATCTATCTATCTATGTGTCTGTCTGTCTGTCTGTCTGTCTGTCTATCCATCTATCTATCTATCTACCTATCTATCTATCTATCTATCTATCTATCTATCTATGTGTCTGTCTGTCTGTCTGACTGTCTGTCTATCTATCTATCTATCTATCTATCTATCTGTCTGTCTCTCTATATATTTATTTATTTAATTGATTTATTAATGTGTATTGGTCCTTTTTCTAATAGTTTTCTATTTAGTTTTCTAATACTTGCACATTTTCAATGGGTAAAAGACATCTCGGCTCCATCGGCCTTTCTAAATATGAAAACGGCGTCATGTTGGCTGTGTGCCGGGTATCTTTGAAGACAAGTGGTAAACGAAGACGTTTATGGATAGGGAATTTGTGCACAACAGAGAAAACTTGTTCTTGTGTTTAATGTTTTGTTGTTGTGCAGGCATTCGTAAAGGGTTGGAAGCCTTGTAAATGTTTAAAAATGTGCGAGTTTTTGTCTTGTCAAATGTTCACGAACCCGTGTTGAAAAATGCGGGCAAATTTCATGGACTTAGCAGGAATTACAGCCTGCACATGTAAATTTATATACAACGTCAGAATGTAGACTTTTGGGGACAGAATCCTTCACGCAAGATAGTTTTGCAACTTAAAAAGAAGTAAAAACCAACTTCATAGTACACTCTTTGCAGTATTTTTTAATAAGGTTTTTGATTCTTTTCTGTGCAATCAAAGGGAAGGCACCTAGATACGATAACTTGAAATAAGAGATACTGATATCCTTGGGCGGCCTTGTTTGATGAGTCATTGTACAGTTGGGGCCTGTAGGATCACTACAGTAAGCGTTGATAAGATGTCGTCTAATAACTATCAATAATACTACAAATTCTTACCTAAAATGAATGTTAGTATTTTGATGTCATGGTGGAAACGTAACCAACTGTTATTGATCTTGTAAGCCCTGTCATCCAGAGTATGAACTAGCCCTATTTTGTAGGAAAAGGAACAAACACTCGAATACTTAGTAAGTAAGCCAGTGTAGGCTTTTTTAACAGTAGTGTATGGAGTCTAAAATAATCAGACAAAAATTTAACCTCAGCTGACTTTGTTACTAACGTCAACCTCGGAGCATGTTCTGAACAATGTGTCGACAAATCCGTCATTAAACTGTAATCGATAACCAATGCTTCTTATATCAAACGAAGTGCCGAACAGGTTTAGAAGTCACTATCGATTGCCATTTCGAACCAATTTACTGGCCTGGAAATCTACCCGATATCTCGTCCTTTTTGCTATTTGGAACCAATGTAATGGTCCCGATCTTGAAATCTGGCTGATGTTTGGAAAATTCTGTAAACGAATGTAATGGCAAAAAGAGGGATACTGAATAGAAAACACTTCATCAACTTTCTTTATCTTTTATTACAGTTTCATGAGGGTTTTGTCTTGAACTATGTCTAAGTTGTCTACTGTATTTCATATCTTGTTCACTAAAACCGATTTATGATTTAGAAGGCTACTCAAAAACGAAGTGATAGATTTAATCAAGATAATAGATTTAAGCCAGATTTACAATAAATTGTAGTGTCGTGGGGCTAGCATATAACTGTAAAATTTAATTTGTAACGTCATCGCCCGTGGATGAGTCGTTTGCTCATCCATCCATCCATCAATCCGTGGATGAGTCGTTTGCTTCTCCAAAAGGGCGGTACAGTTACAAATTTAGATTATTGTAAAGCAGGTTTATACTACCATATTGATATACAATTTGCTTCGTAATTTCGTTCCCACATTGTTAGCTCCAAATGAGAGAATAGAATAGTGCAGACAGCTCCTAATAACTGGTGTGGACTATCTGAGTTGAATGAGTAATCTCTTAATTGCTGTTAATGAGCTGTTAATCTCATCCGGAAAAGCCTCATATTTGCAGTGGTGGGACCGGGATGCTGTGCCCCGATGGTCGTAATCATGACTTAATTTTCCCTAAGTTACTCCCTCTAGTTAGTTACTTAATAGTGCGTCAGCAAAAGAATACTTGAGAGGGCAGTTTGCGTTAATGCTCTTATTTTGCTGTGTTGCTATATTAACATGACAAAGAATAAAGCAAACTGTATCTTGAATGCGCCTAAAGGAATAGAAACGCGATGCTAATGATGATGATGAATAGAAACTCAGTGCTAATGATGATGATGAATAGAAACTCGATGCTAATGATGATGATGCGGACGTCACACTGAGCTATTGGGAATATATTGTGATTGATCTGTAATGGTCAGCTGCATTAAATAAGGAAAATGAAGACCAAGTTACGATATGCTAATTTGTATACCATGTAAATTGTCGAGGACGCTGAAGGAAACCAGCAACCACAACCAGACAACTAGCTCTAGCTGGCTGACAGGCATTTCACTACATAAAAGGGATTAGGACCCAAATCTGTATTCTCTGATTGGACTTGAGGCATCGCATCAGCAGCTACTACATTTTATCGCAGTTTCCGGGTTTCCCAATTGCATGGTGCCCTTTCCTCGCTGTGGGCCTGACGGGCAATTTTGCAGTAAATCGGGGAATCTAAACAGCATTTTGAAAAAAAACCACAAAACCACAACTTGTTTACAACGGGACATTTTCTACTAAAGGGGCATTTACTGTTTGAAAAAGGGGCGCTTTTTAGTCTTTTGGAAAAGTGGGGGGCAAGCCCCCCTGCTCCTACGTTCAAGGTATATTCGATGTGCCAGGTTTGTGAGACCAAGGTCAGGCCTTATCGACAAAATTGCACGAGTACTTTAGCTTGCTTAAAACAACTTCGCACCCACCAGGACTACGTGCAAGACGTTATGGAATTGCAAAACCTCTCTGCCATGCTTTTGACATAAAAAGAGCATATTTGGGCCACATTGGAAAAAATGTCAAGTCTATAGTTAGGCTCTTTCGACAAAACTTCTTTACACTGGAACTAGACATTTCAAATGGCCACTTCTTAAAATTACTGTGTTTCTTCTACAAAATTTGGTTGCCATCAAGTTGCCACGGCACAATTCACTAACCAATCAGCCACCATTTCCGCTTTCTTGAGCGTATTGTATCCCACCGCGTGACTTGGTTATGATCTATTGACCGAGTTGCGATCAATTGACCATGATATGATAAGGCCGGTTTATCGAGGCGAAAACACGAAGTAAGGAACTAGCAGTTGATAAATTTAAATGAAATAATTGAAATCCGCAGTTTAAATGGCAAGGTTTATGGGCTATAATCGTCTATTTTGGAGGACAAGGTTTGGACACTGGAGATGTTTGACAACACCAAGTGGCCATGGTGATACATGCATTGCTTCCCAAGTCAAACAAACAGCACCTGCAGCACGAACTGATGTAGGAAAGAAGCTGGAAGACATCCCTGGACCAAGGTGGCATTGGTTAGTAACCGTCTTTGATGTCTATCGTAGAGGCGGTTTTACAAAAGGCTTTTACCGTCGGGACGAAGAATTTGTGAGGTAAGGTTGCTATTGAATTTGTGAGTTGTCGAAATTTCAGTTTACACGTAGGAGATATGCATGATTAACTTATACTTGGTAATAGAATTCTTGGTCACTTAGTTAAAGTCATATAGAAAAACAGTAGTGAAGGAGAAAATTGTCATGGATGTAGCGAGTGCGATACGATCTATTTTTACAACTTACACATGACAACTTTCTATATTTCAAAATACTGTCACGACAGAACTTCATTCATATTAAAACCGAAGGTGGTGGTTTTATTCGTATTTGATGTCAAAGGTGATGTGTGCTATAAGTTGTATATACACTCGCATTTTAAAGATTTGAAGTGGATAATTTCGCAAATATGTCGTAAATCGACAATTTTTATGGCTTATTTTCAACACACAATTACAGCTTTTCATTGTCGTTAACCTGGCTGAGTAATTGTGTAACTTATCAAAAACAACCTTGTACAGTGAAGCAGACATGTGACCGATAGGCTTAAAATATTTTGTATTTACCGCATCTTCAGGAATAACAATCGGATCGTTCTATTTCTGACAGGGTGGGGAACTTACAGATTTAATGTTTCTTGACATTTTGTAATTTACTCAGGAAGTAATTTTTTAAAAAGTATTGGCAATTTTGTTAGTCTTTTAGCCCTTTGACCCCCTGCTAATCTACTCATCAAGTATAAAATGTGTAACGTAACCGCCCTTTCGAAAAAAGGAACGATCCATCTTCAACTTATCAAGGTTTTCAAGGAGAAGATATGGCCGCGAAAGTACATTGATGAAGCAGACCAAACATTTTATTAGTATTTGGGGGCAGTGTTTAGTTGATGGCTAGTTAATAAGCAGTAATTTCTATAGCTAATAGCTACAGAAATCATGAAGCGGAACAAAGGCGTCTATAAAATGTAGTGGAGGATGATGCTGTAAGAAAATACCGATGCTTAACATGGAATATTTTCTAGCTAAAGGCAAATGATAATCTTACCATGCTAAAAGACATTGTAGGCCGATAAATTTCCTAGATGTTTACTAACGTAGAGTATTAAACGAAACTACGAATAAAACCAAAAAACCTCAACGATATTGTGATGGATCGATTTGTGTGATGGCCCTTAGTATGCCAAATAAAAGCAGGCAGGAGATTAATCAACAGGCAGTCACCCAGTTACCTATGGCCGGGTATACGAAAGTGGGGCCGCTGTGCAGACAACTTCACCGAGAGGTATGCCCAGAAACAGAGCGCATTATCTTGCCTTTCCCTATATCTCCAATGGTTTTGGAACTTGACTTGGGCGACGTGTAGCAGTTACTGTGCAAAAACAAGGTATTTGTATCCAATGTTTGGCATTAAGCGAAAAAAAATAACACAATTGAGTGCTTGAATGATAACAAGTAACAGGGCAAAGGACAATTCAATTGTAACTTAAGCCATTTGTTGCTAACGTTTTTTGTATTTAAAAGATTTGATGAAAGTAGGCTATATTTTCTAAGAGCGTTCTATCGAGAAAATTATCTCCTTTTTGTTAAACAGGCGCAGCGAAGGCCAAGGCAAAACTACCTTTCTCTTGTGGGTACACCTCAAAACTGAACCCTATCATGTTAAAAGCGTTTTTACATGGCTAATGATCGTTGAAATAAGATGCATATATATATGCACGGCACCCACGCGTTACAGTGATATTTCCCACTACGATAGGTAATTACTTAAAAACAGTTAGTCTTACGAATGAAGAACAGCTATGGTCGCAATACCATGCCTACTGTCTGTTTTTACAAGTCATTTCTTAATTTCGTTCATTCTTAATTGTTGCTGTACGTGTAGGGCTGCATTAAAAGATCGTCTTCTTTCGGCTTGTCCCAATTTAACCAGGGGTCGCCACAGCGGATTTTAAAGATACACCGGTAATATACTTTTAGATTGGTTTTTATTTTTGCCTCTATTTTGGGTTAATCGAAGGATAAAAAACTTGACAAATTCACATCCAAATGTACCAGAAAACTCGGGGTAAGACAGTGTAGGCCGCCATACTCTAAACCTGTTGGTCGACGGTCCTGTGTAGCCATAAGGTTCAAAACTGGGCATTGAAAACCTATTATTGTTAGAAAATCTATATTAACATGTTGACTAAACTATTATGGTAAATTCAAGTAAGCAAACGCCCAAACATCCATGCCATCACGGCACAAAAGATTTGGCGAGTCTGAGGGTTACAAGTTCGAGCCCAGTCGGCTCCCACTTAGTGCAGCTATTGTGGTAATGCCACACACACGCACACGTATATGTATTTATACACCAATTGGGAACTCATCAGTAGAAAGCGGTGTCTTTGCGGGGGGAGAGTACTATGTATGGTAAAATAATATTGACATATTGAAATGGAAGTAAGTCATGGCGAAGACCTTGAAGGGCACGAAGTTGTATTCGGATCGCTTTTTCATCCAAAATGGCCGCAGAAGTAAGGCGTTTGTAATATTTATTAACCATGATCAAAACACCTGATAGGCTCATTTTCTAAAGTATTACGAGCATTTTTTTTATTTTCGCCAGGAAATATGGCACTCTGTTTACAGTACCAATGCGAGAATCCCGACAAGTGTTTGTTGCCGATCCTGGAGATGCTGCCAAAGTGTTAAGAGCAGATCCCAAATATCCAGTACGATTTAAAAGAATGTTTTTAAATGATTTCATGGAAAAGTACAAGAAGGAATCAGGTGTTTTCTTTCTGAACGGGAAGGAGTGGAACAAACATAGAAGTGCTCTTAGTAAACTAATGTTAAGACCTCCTAACATTAACAGTTATATGCCAAGACTGAATGCAGTTGGTGATGATATGATAAAGCGAATTTCAAAGGTAAATTGCTTTTGCAGACTTTATTTGCTTTTCACAACACGCGAACTGTTTTCAAGTTCCGCTAACAATGGTGAATTTGAACGCAAGAAACGGTCATCACGATTCAATAAGAAGGCTTACGACTACTCCCTTGCAGTTTTTGTTGTATTAACGTAGAGAATTGCTATTGGTTTTTGACGGGTGAGTTAGTGTGCACCAACAAAAATTTTAAATTGGATGAAAACTACTTAACCAGGGTGAATAGGGTCCAATTTAAGTATCGGTTGTACAAATTGACTTGCCATGCATAGCCATCCTAACTATGAGCAGTGAGATATTGTTTTCAATTTTTTCAATGTTTGAAAAGTTTTCGGTTCTGCTAGCTATCAATGATAAGATGAATGTATCAGCGAACTTGTAGGAACATAGATGTCCTTAATTTTTGTTTTGTTTGTGTTTAAATCATGCTATAGCATCTGCAACTAGCTGTATCAGTCTGCATCTGTCGCTGTCAAACTCTGTTGAATCCTGCATTTCTATCACCAGTGGTTTGTATTGATACTTTACAGGTGAGAAATGGAGAAGGACACATGCGAAAATTTGAAATCGATGACTTGGGTAGTGAACTCTTTAAATGGTCGTTTGAAGGTGTGACAGACCTCCTTTTTGATCGAAGGTTTGGAGCATTAGGAGACGAACCACCACCTGAAGCTCAGGATTTCATTAACAGTGTAGATGGCTTCCTCAGAAATGCAGTAACATATTCATTTATTCCACCATTTTTGCGAAACATTTTCAAATTTGAGGCAGTTGAGATATTTGAGTCTGCTGCCTTGAAACTGTATTTTTATGCAGACCTGTATAGCAGTCGTAGAATGCAGGATGTAATTGAAAAGAAGAAATTGGGAAGTGAGGGCATGTCTATGGACACCATGGAAGAATTGATACCATTCCTGCTGTCCAAAGACATAAAGTCAGAAGAAATAGTAAGCAGCATTGTTGACACTTTCTTTGCTGGTGTCGATACAACAGCTAATACAATGGCATGGATGTTGTATTTACTGAGTAAAAACAAACATAAGCAAGAAATTCTGCGTCAGGAGATTGACAAAGTTCTACCTCAAAATGAACCAGTTTCATCGTCTACATTACCTCGCTTACATTACCTTAAAGCAACAATCAGGGAGACTTTAAGATTATATCCAGTGTTACTTACAATAAATAGAGTGCTTCATCAGGATGTTGTCTTATCTGGTTATGTAGTACCATCTGGAACAGAAGTCTTCATATTGAGTCATGTGATGGGTAGGCGTGAAGATCTCTTCGATTCTCCTTACGAATTTCGACCAGAGCGATGGCTTAGAAGTAACACGAATGAAGACATTGATGCGTTTTCATCAACACCGTTTGGATTCGGCGTTCGTATGTGTTTAGGTCGAAGATTTGCGGAACTGGAACTTCAGTTGCTCTTAGTGAAGATTCTCCAGAGATACACCCTAACGTATCCACCTGGAGAAATTGTGGAGCGTATGATGAGGGGAACAAATATTCCAGACAGACCTGTTAGAGTACAATTCATTGAGAGGTGATGCGTTCGTGGTTGCAAGAGACCATAACGCATTCATAACGAACTGAAAAATGTCCTGAGATTTGTATTCCAGTGCATTGGTAAATGGTCGCTGAACTTCAATGGAAGGGAGAAGACCAAAGCTTGTGCTTGACAGAAACAATATATTTTCATATCATACTAAAAAAGATCAAATTTAAGAGATATCAGCGAGCTGATACTCACTCATCATGTAATCATTTTAAGAAGCAGTAATTTTTTTACTTCTGTGTATTTGTGTTTTCACTTGATGAGTATGTAATATATCCTAAAGATGGGATTTCTTTTCCTTCTTCCTCTTTCTGTTGTGTTAACGCTTTTTTTAAGAAATCAAGCAACCATTAAACAACTAATTTTGACTAAAAATAAGAAACTTCTGATCAAAATTCTAAGTTGCTTATAAATATTGTGTAACTATGTACTTTTTAGTCTCCAATTGCTAAACATTTGAAAACAAATCGTCTCATGTCGTTTTTTCTTTGAGTTAGTTCCTGTGTCTTGTGGTTCGTTGTTTCATGTAACCGAGTTATAAGAAACGATGCGTGTAGTACCTTATTCACATGGAAAGTTTAGCTCGGACACTTCGACGGCACGGAGCAAATAGTATGTTCCCATGGGTTCTTTGAGGAAGTACCGTAATCGTTCCAATAAGTGCCCCTCTCAAATAATCGCCCCCTCCCCCACTTAAGAAAATAATTTTATGAGCGCCCCTCTTGAATAAGCGTCCCATCTGTTCTAGGTCGTTCGCTTATTCGAGTTTTCGAAATTCCCGGAGAAAATAGATTAAAAAATTTAATATCTTGAATGGAGGGAAGGGAACACCTTGGAAAAGAAAAAATAACGCTTTCTTTGACAATTTTTATTCTTTTCTGTTTTTCTTATCAGGAAACATCCACTATATCAGTATTGAGTATCTTATTTTCCTCTAACTTCTCTCGCAAAATGTTAGCAAATTGTTTGTCTTTGGTTTTTTGCTTTGTATTTGGCTGGTACAACCAAGTCGATTTCTCTTTTTCTTTTTCCGAGCGCTTCTGCCTCCAAGTAGTTTTCATCCTCTCCAGTTGTTCGAAAATAATTTAAAAGTTGTGAAATTTCAATCGGTACATTTCCAACTAGAGCATCGTTATCATCTGTCGGGAAACCTACCACTCACCCAGGCATGGCTAGCTTAGATAATATTAATTGGATGAATCGAATTTCTCAGTCCATTCATTTTTTCTTCTATTTGTCGGTAGCCTTTAATGCATCCACAATTTCCTTGTTGGGTTGTCATAATAGCG
>JANTCA010058689.1:0-16918 GCA_024741275.1 Chironex yamaguchii
CTGTCTACATTAAAACAAGAAAACCAGTACTCTGTAGGCAGAAAGAGTTCGTTTTTTCACTTGGACTCCTCCAATAAAATTTTATTTTTTCATTTTGTCTTTCTTTGTTTCCTTTCTTGTCTAGAGTTGGCTACTTTTGCTACATGTTTTGCATAAATAGGTTGCCATATACATAAAATTTCCTTTCTGACTTTCCATACTCTGAAAAAAGCTTTTAAGTATGTTTTTAACGCAATGTCGCAAATTTTCAAGGCGATTTTCAAGTTTTGTACCACAAAAAGGTTGTTCAAATTTAATTACAACAATTTATTGAAAAGTAACTTTTAGGGGGCAGTACATTTACTGGGAGTCATTTTGTACAAAAATGAGGAAAATCAATCTCATCTGAACACTTGTCCATAAAGCACTTTGCATTTTTCAAAATCTAGTTAAATTTGGAACTGGGAAAGAATAAATCTATTGTTTTTGAAAATGGATATTCAAATGAAGACCTTTTTGGAGACTTTTAAAAGAAAAGATCAATAATACTTCAGCCGACAAAACAATTGGGTCTTAAAAATACCCTGTATACCTAAAACTTCCTTGGCTAGGCAATGTTTCTATCCGCATAGAAAGACAGATCAAAAGGGTAGCTGTAGTTAAGTGTTTCTCTGCTGTCAATCCAAGAATTGTTTTCACGACTAGAAAGATCTTGCCATCCATTCACAAGGATTGTGTACCTATCACACAAAAAAGCTTAGTAGTATATGAATATTTGTGCCGATCTGAAGTAAGGAATGTAGGTCACACTTTTCACAGATTGGGATAACAGGACAGCCATAATTTATGTGACTTTGTGTGCACATCCAGTTAGTTCACATTACAGATCGACAGATCTATTCTGTGCGTACAGGATGCCATTTCTAAACTGGATGCCAGTTCAGATAATGAAACCAAGCACCCATAGTTACATTGTCTGCATATCGCCATTTTTGAATTTTACATAGCCATTTGATTTCATATGACCATTTCAAGTGTATTGCTTACCAACTAAATGCCTGTGCAGCTGTTGGAAATAAGACAAGCCAAGATTAAAGTGACATTGTCTTGCTAAGTCATTGATTTTATAACCTAATGCTTAACACAATACTATTTGCTATGAATGGATGCCACTGCGACTATTGGAAGATAGAGCAGGGTAATGTGGTAACGTGGTATTGTCGATACAGCATCATAGTTCCAGCTTAGATAGCTGGCTCTTCTGATCAAGTCTCTCTTTTTTGTACGAGATGTCAGTGCTTATAATGGCAAACCAGAGCGGTCAAGGTCAAAGTGTGATTGTCTACAAATCAGCATAGCTCTAGAATTTCTTGACTAATGTTAATAATAAATTTTGTTTCTGTAGTAAATTGTAGTGCAAGGACAGAAATGTCAGTAGGAATAGTACTGCCTTCAAAATTTGCGACATTGCGCTAAAATCATACTTAAAAGCTTTTTTCGTCTGACACTCTTCAGAGAATGAAACGTCAGGAAGGAAAGTATATGCATATGGCAACCTATTTATACGAAACATGTAGCAAATCTAGCCAATCATAAACAAGAAAAGAAACAAAGAAAGAGAAAATTAAGAAACAAAACATTATTGAAAGAGTCCAAGTGAAAAAAAAGAAACTCTACAGACTCTGTAGGCAGACAGAGAGATTACAAGATTGAAACATTTCAGCCAATTTAAAGTAGGTTAGAGTTTTCCAATCAAGTGGAAAAATGCGATTGCAACCAACGAAGTTCTCACTCGAGCACAAGACAAAGAGAGCTTAGAAGCCACCATTATCCAACATAAACTACAATGGGCTGTACATCCAAACATCTCCAGTAGTAAATTCTTTCGTCAGAATTTACATCAGAAGATCAAGAGGTGCTTAATGAAGACGCTGCAAAGATCAAATCAAAGAAAGAACAAACACAGACGCAGGCAACTGAAAGAGAGGAAACAGAAATGAGAAGGACAGGCTACCAAAAACGTAACAGATGATCAGTAGAAAGCAGCATGACGAGACAAAGAGAGCTGATAGCAAGGTAAGAAGGCAAAATCTACCATCGTCCAATGTGGCCTATGTAGACGCTTCTTTCAGCCAAACATCAGGCATCTCTTGGAGAAACAACATGCGAGGAAGACTTTATACCCTGAACCATGTTTTGCCCAAGATGATAACGACCAATAAAAATTGTTACTGTCAATCTACTGGATGATTATGCAAGAGTAACACAGAGAGAGTAACATTGTCTCAATAGCACCAAAGTGATATGCTCTTTGAAATAAGGTCAATTACAAGTCTATCGTTTATGTACTAGATGCCATTGGAAACTAGGGCAGTTATAGTTACACTGACATTGACTTATTAATAACATCTTATTAGGCTAGTGCTTATTATACGCCTTTGGTTTATGTACTAGATGTCAGTGCAATGGCTGGAAATCATGGTTAGCGTGACATTGTCCCAATAAAACGTAGTTTTATATTCTTTAGTCTTGCGTCCATTAAAATCTAGCTTCTATCTTCAGGTTGGAGAATTCCAATGCGAGAGTTGGAAAAGAGAGCAGTTGCTTTCAGAGTGCCATTGTCTCGATATGTTTTTGGGTTATACAATCTTTTGAGACAGTCAACTTAAACTGTGAGAAAAAGATGATATAGTGTTTATTGTCTCAAAAAGCACATAAAGAAAGTAGCTTAGATACAACACGAATAGAACACACTAAATAGCAGCTTTAACGGCAGTAAAGATGTTAGAAATTGCTGTATCCTATCTCTATTACTGTTTAATGTGCCCCAAAACAAAGTGGAAGATAGAAGAGTACTAATATGTGAAAGATTTATAACATTTTAGGTGGTTTTGGGTTAGTAGAGGTAAGTATGAATTGCTTGTTTAAACATGAATTGTCATAGAGGATACTATGGCTTGAGTGGAGCCTGGAGCCATCCAAAGACTGCACCAAAGCTACACAGAATCTAGTTGGAAATTGCCTTAGAATGCTTTGGTCGTCTCTGTTTCAAGTTACTTCAAATTAGGTCCAGTAGAATATTGATAAACCCATTGTTCAGCTGAGATTTGTCGTTTTGCTTGAAAAATAATCTCCAAGGTGATTTAACGTTTATTTAGTTCCAGATACAAAGCTCATTAGTGCATGATTGTTGTTTTATTCATCTACCAATTGATGAAAGTTATTGATTGAATAAATGTGCACGTTGTTTTGTTATAACGTAGATTTGCAGGTTTCTTGAAGCACGAAGGATTGGGATAAATGACCTATCTCGTGTCCTAAAATTTTGTATTGCTACTTCCAGTTTTCAATTATCAACAGATATTTCCAGAGATAAAGAAAATTTTTACCTGAATCAGTCTAGGAGCGTGGTCGAAAGTTTCCCCAACGGCGTAGCCCCTATTTCTGAGCACTCCTAAACGTTTTTCCCTGGATCTGCCTCTGTTGCACATAAGGTTGGTTGGCACCAACATGGTGTTTGACTGGGCAATGATTTTCATTTAGAGCGCTTGTAATTGCAAGTATGACTTTGGCCCACCTTAGTGTTAATATCACTCGCTTAATGTTTTGATATTTTTCGTAGCGATTTTGCCCACTTAAAAAGCCAATGTGAAAAATTTAAGAAGTTTACTCAAGTAAAAACTAGAATTTCTAATTTATATAACTTAGAATTTTTTGTCTTTGTGAACTAGGCTTCACAGTCATACGTGGTGCTGTGTCATGAAGTAAAAGCCAAAGGCAACCAAAGACTATATCCTGGATGTCAAGTGAGTGGACGGTGATGCAAGCAAAGAACAGGAAACTGTGGGACTGATTATCTTGTCTCTTCTGTCCTGAGAGACTAAATTTTTGAGTAACTAGATTGTGTTAAATAACCTTGGAGCAAATCTGGTTAGGTAGCCCCTTTTCACTGTACTAGCTTAGTCCCATACGTATTGAACGTTTTAATTAAACAAACTTTTCTAAGAAAGACTGCCCTGGAGATGAACATCATGGGACGTTCTGCTTAATGTTGCATGGGTTCCCAAAGCATATAAGGGTTTAGTTGATTGTAATTAAATGATATCATTACATTCAAAACAAGATCAACGCCTACGAAACTGTTAAAAGTAATACATTTCCTTGTACTTTAATCTAGAATAATCTCACAATAATCAAATCTGCAAAAAAATTGCAAGGTTTGAGAAGAACTTGCTAACTTCTTTAACAAGCAACAAATGGCTTACAATAGGTATAGGTAGTGATATATTCTGAAACGACGATACGAAATGTACCGTTACTCTGCTGAATTAGTACTTCGTATTTGGATAACGTCATTAGACGTGTGACATTGATTCTTTGGCTTGCAGTTTACACACGCGAATTTTACGTTTTCATAACCCTACGATGACAAGAAGCATAATTTGATTTATTTTGAAAACGGCTATATTTTATGTTATTATCATTATCATACCTAAATCCGTGTTTTCAATGCTATTCTACGTCGTTTACTATATCAGAGGTTCCATGGCAACATTGTTTTATTTTACATTTCCATGACAACAGCGTTATTTCACAGTTCCATGGCAACATTGCTTTATTCCTTTCATGACAACATTATTTTATTTCAAGGTTCCATGGCAAAATTGTTTTATTTAACGGTTCAATGGCAATATTGTCTTCATTTCCATCAAAGCTCAAAGATTTAGTCTCTTGTTAAATACCTCGTGATGCTAATAGTATTTTGGCATACAAATACAAATTTTTACTGACATTTTATGCAGCTTCTCTGCTCGCTTTCATAGGATAAAGTTCCATGAGTTTTTATGTTACGTTAGTAGGTCTGGTTTATTTTTCTAAGTGACTAATCCTAACTTTGATTGATTTGTACTATGTTTTCATTTCATTACATTCTACACTAGTCGACTTTCTTATAATTATAAAATGTGAATAATTTATTTTTATCTTCGGAAAACACATTTGGTATATTAGAAAATTCTGTTCTCTATTGAAAAAACAACTTTATGTGCAGCTGTGTTGCCTTGAATAAACGTGACTCCTACGAGGCTAAACAATTTCAGAATAACACAAGACAAGAAATAAAGCTTATACAATTATTTCCATCTCCTTCCTACAAAGTTCAATTTAATTTCATTTAAGTGTATCTTGAGCCTCCGTGGTATAGTGGATAAGATGACGATCTTGCATGCCAGAAAATGAGAGTTCTAACTCGCGTAACCATAAACAAAATACCATTGGTGAGAGAAAGTAATGGGAGCCCACCTTCATAAAGAGCTCACTTCCTAGTAGAATTGCCTGACCCTGGAAACGGAATAAGATACGCCCGGCAATAAGTATGCTAAAAAAGTATCTTATATTTAAATGCAAAGGAGAAAGGTAATGAGCTTCAAATTACATCAACTAAAATGCTTGAGGGAAGATTCTAACTATCTCGGGGATCATACTTGTATTTAACTGATCGAATCACAAGCTGAACAACATTTAGAGTGATAATTTAGAGCAGAGGCACAGCAAATTAATAATCTATTTTGTTTTAGTTTTTTAAACTTCACTCCTAATAGCTTATACTTAAGAAATATAATTGTATGTAGTAATATGTTGGCGGTACATAAATATATATTAGGAATGCAGAAGTACAGAATCATCGTTGAGACTTGCTTTTGGTAGTGTTAGAGGACAGGTTACTGTACCCTATAACCAAATTGATGAGAACGTTTATACTTATGAAATGTTTATTGCATGCTATACACCAAAATATAATAAACTTGACCAAAATATGGGAATGGGTGTGTTTTTGATGACATGCAGAGAAGGTAGCTTCAGGCAGTCAGTTTTTCGCTTAGTCACTTGGTTTTATAAGCAATAACGCAAACATCTAGGACATCGTGTTACTCAAATGACAGTTGCAATCTGAATATGGTATGAATGTTGAATGAATGCCTGGACCCTGAATTTCCGAGGCCACTACAGCGAATAATGCTAGTAATGCTGCTAAACATCGTTGAATTGATTTAATTACTTTTGGTGCTAAGTCGGTAGCTTCAAAAACCCCGCCATTCATGATAATTATTAATGTAGAGAGGAAAATGTTTTTATCATTGCAAACGGAAAGACATGTAAAAATCATTATCGGATAAAGAGAAGGTTGAAAGTAATCGTCAAAAAATCAGAATAATATTGACTTACCATTTAAAACCTCATGATTCTAGAACATTTTTAAAAATTTATCAGAATGAATCCAAAGATTGTTTTTAGCTGTCTATCAGCTTTTTCTTATCCCCTTTTGACTTAAAATAAGGCTTTAGCAGTTCAATGAGGCTGTTTGGGTTAAAGTTGCATAGAATTTTCTGGATGGGGATACACAAAAGTAGGAACTTACGGCTAACATTTTATTTCTAACATGTTTATACATATCGTGTTTAATTATTAATTGTTAATTATTGCTGTAATACTGAAAGGCTTTCCCTTTGCCTTTTTCTGATTCGATGCTTTTGTGGTTTCAGATCCTGGAATGTCAGCTTATATGTTTTTATGATTTATATTACTTTATTAGCTAGCTTTAATTTGAATGATTGCTTTTAACAGCAACATTTGCCCTCGGGGTCTAACTTTTAGCTTTAATTCAAGTCCTTGTGTCTTTCTTTGCATGTCTTTTACTCCCACCAGAAACAAATACTAATTTACTCTCTGTTGTTTCATAAAAGGAATATGCTTCATAACTACAGTTCACATTCTTTTCTTTTTATTTTCTTTCTTGCAATTTTGGTCATGGGTGGGTTGGTATCATTCCTTGAGGGTGTGTTATTTGACGAATTTCCTAGCTTGTTATCAGGTATAAGTGTGAGGACATTCCATAAACTATACTCTTGTGAGACTACTAGCACTGCCCGTTATAACAATTGTATTTTATCAACTCGTAGCTATAGTTATTAAACAAGGCTATGAGCAATTGCCCATGTTTAAAACTCATGAAAACCACAAGTATGAGAGAGTGTGGTCATTAGCAGAATTTAAATGGTACTGAATGGCTTTTAAGTACAGTGCATCCTTTAAGCAAAATTAATTTTGGAAGAGAAGTTAACCTGCGATAGTAACGCAGGACGTGTTTACATTGATTTCATAACAGTTTGAAGAATGAATATTATGTGCAATAGCAGCAATGTAAAGTAATTTTGTTCTCCTAATGAGGAAAAGTTTCAGTTGCATTCAAATCTTTCTAATTTTACGGAAAGCTTCTTAATTAAGAAACAAGCTAACACTAACAGTCATGCTACACGGCGCAAACGTTCCAAGGTGTGTGTATGCCGGGAAAAGGCTATAAATTTAACCTTGCTTTCAAGAGAGCTTGCCAGATTTCACTATTATTGCCGAAAATATCATAACATTGTTGTCAGTTGCCCAAATAAAACTCGCTTTGAAAATACTTCGTATAATAAATGTACTTTGTGTGATATTCGTCATGAGCAAGTGATCGTATCATGTATTGGAACACTCAAAAGGGAAGGTACTTCCTGTCCTTTGATAATACATTGTCTGTTTCCTCATCCATTTCGTTATCTCTCCTATTCAACCTGCCATTTGTAAATAAACCTCATGAGTTTGTACCTACAACAAGCATATCCGAGAGCGTGTTTTAAAACGTATCGTCCACAAGCACTGTGTAGTCACAAGACATACAAATTTTAATTACAGTTTTCATGAGTAATTACAATTGAAGTGCCGGAGAAGGAAACCGGACGGGTCGCGTTAACTCATTAATTGCAAATTTATTAGTCACTGCCGAATTCAACAAAAACGCTATTCAAGTTTATCTCTAATTTTATTCTTACCTTTGTCGTCGACAGAGAAGCCGGTAAACGAATTCATCTATCTCTTGTGTATACCATTATATGACAAGCTATGTCCATAAAACGCGAACATATGAAAATGCCATCTACCGATATTTGTTGCTTGCTTTGTGAAAGGGAATCAACTCTGTAGCCATTTTATCAAGGCTGTATTGAACGGTTCCTCCATGCTCAGTCAGAAAATTCGTTTAAATAACGGAAATTGTAACTCATTTGTAATCAAACGAATGATTCCTTTTCTTTAATGATAAACGTTGCTTGACTATTTTACAGAAAATAGAAGTACAAAACGTAATGGTCTGCAAGACTTATAGGATTAAAGTTTGTTGAACAACTTGGCTCAATTTTTCGAGGCGAGAACTTATACTCTTTTACAACTACCATCTGCTTTCCGGTAAAATCTGTTCTCAAATACAACAGCTAGACTTAATACCATACTTTCAAAGTGTAGTCCAAACAAGAATCTTGGTTCTTCAACTGTTATGAGGACGATAGTCACATGGTTTTGGCTCGTCAGAGATTGAGGTGATTAACGAGACAAGAGACTAACCATCTTTAGGCTCAGCTCTAGGGGATTAGGATATTAAATGAAGGGAAATGAAGCAATCCAAATTTAGTTAGTTACTAACTACTAAACATATTCTATTTTCTATTTTTCATTTCATCATAAAAAGATGGGAATGGACAGGTATATGCTATATAGGGATTTCATCGTCTCGTTAATAGAAGTGAGAAAAATTCTTTCAAGTAATAAATCTTCTCAAGATTCAGCTTAAAGAGTTAGATAGCTGTGGTTTCAATGAAAGAAACTTATCATTATTTTAATAAATGCCCTTCAATATGGTTCATAATCTTATTATTAGATGTAACAAACAAACTCTCTTGATTAAAGTTTAGTTCAATCCATATAGATCAGCACAATTCATTTTATTATTACTTCAAGTGGGAAATGGTCCTTCAGCCACGTTTTTTAAATTTCAGTTGGCAGGCTAGCGTCCCGTGATAAGATTAGTGCGAGAAAGTATACCTGAATGTTGGTTTCTTTGCACCAAATAGTCTTAATTAGCACAATCTTTATTGATACAACGATTAATTTAACAGAAGATGAATTCTGTTTCATAAGATTGGATTGTGGAGTTCTCAAATTGAAGCCAAGGACATCCCTTTATATCGACCCTGTCTATATAGTGGCTACAAAAGTCAGAGTACCTGTGTTGTCAAGGACCGAAAGACCACTGCCGCTTTGATTAAATTTGGCAAGTGCATTCTGATTTAATTAGGCTAGTGTTTGATTATGAGGTGCTGAAGTTAATGACTTTACCGTTCATTTGCTTTCTTGATGGCTTATTAATTTAGCTCAACTGATCATGTCCTTATGACCTCAGTATTTAGCCATGAGCCAAATGTGTGCCGCGTCTTCTGCCCGGCGTATTTTATCCATAGCAGCAAGGTATTGTTGCCTCTTATCATACAAGGTTATAACAAATAATACCATGTCAGCTGCCTCAAGCCGTATTTTTTCGTCTCTTCTACGCCCATTCACAAATTCTACAGAGGAGCCCATCAGGGCTGTAAATATCTGACTAATTAGTTGGGCTGTCTGAATATGTCAATTCATTATATTCTAGGCAACTTTCCAACTGCTTGTATTTCAGTTGCTCTGTATCAAAATTATGCTAAGGTTGCATCTTTGGGGGGATCTTCAAAAACAGGACCAGCTCCAGTTAAGATTGACAAGCCCCCGAAAATCTTCGTTAGTAAGGAAATTACCTCTATTATGTGACATTTTTTGAAAAGTAAAGCTGGGATTTTAAAATGCCTATATGGTCCGATCATAAATGTTCTTGCGCAAACAATTTGCTTTTTATTCTCAGTATAAATTGCCGACTCTGATTAATTTGAGAAGTTTTTTTCACTTCGGTAGACGAATAAAAAATAATTATTTTAAAGTCGGCTAATAAAAGAGCAAACGAAGAAAAGCTGTTGCAAACGACTGTAATGAAAACAGTGTATAGTTTCAGTGATTGACATGAATTGAAATAGACAAATATAATCTATGACTTAATTGTATTTTAATGCTGGTCCTTTGCAGTTTCAGATACGAACTGAACACTTAAAGACTTTAACAGATTGTATAAGGGAGGGTTTGGACAACTGCAAGGTTGTCGGTTTGGACTCAATTCATACATTTTTATGCCTTTGCAAAGATTTATGTATAGTTCAGCTAAGTTGTCTTGGCAAAACTTTGTTGAAGATCTGCCTTTGAATCCTTAAAACTTTGTGTATTCTGCCTTTTCTACGTCGGTAAATGATTCTGTCAGGTTTGTTTACCGTCTGATAAAATTCTTTTCACGAGAAAACAAAGTACCATCTTTATTCTCGAAGGGCTCTCGACGCTTTGGTGTGGTGCGTTGTACTTGTTAAACTAAATCGCTACTCAAAGTACTTATCACTTCACACTTGAAAATGGCTTTAACAAATCCAAACGACGCGAGCTGCAATGACCATCTGGGGCCCAGTTTTGACAGCGAAGATAAAGATCAGAGGCAAGAGCTAAGTGAAATGGGTAAGATCAAGTTTGTTGTAATTTGGTGGAGTTCTTAACTCGTTAAAGGTTGCTTTATTAGGATTAATGTGTGATCTTGATCTTATCAATTGAGCATAGCTGTGGTTAATACTACTCATGCTAATTAAGGAATTGTGTTTCTCAGATTGCTCTACAGCGAGTTGTCTAGAGCCGGAACTTCATCGTTCTTCACTCACTCATAACATTGCATACAACAGTCTTGTGTTTTGATGATAGGTACAATTTCGGCCTCGGCTTTTATTAGACTTTCAATTTCAGAGCAATGCTCTAGGTGACACCGCAGTGCAGCCTCAACTCATCTTCTGGCTTTGTTTTGAAGGTAGTTTCCGCTGTTGTGTCTCTTAAGAGTGATAATAGATCCTATGGTTTACAAACTTAACTGGGATCAAGTCATTAGAGGTAAAGAGCTGGACAATTGCTCCGTTTATGTTCTTCGTGTGCTACCGAATGATGGGTGAAATTGAGATTTGAGTTGTGAGCTGAAGTGCCAAGAATTAACAGAAAATGTTGACTATCAGATTTAATTAAGTACTTCAGTTACTACTAAGTAAATCGAACTCAATCGTAATGTGTAGTCTTATAATTGTCCCTCCATATCATATCAGTTGCTGGTGTTGTCTGGTCAAGATTTGCTTAATATCATTCGTTTGCTTTAGTACGAACAAAGTTCGTCGACTAAAGTTGGTTAAGATATCTTACAAAGACAATATTACTCGTCTGAGAAGAGACCAATCGAAAATTTAGTTGCCTCTTATAATGGACCGTACAATAATTTTGGATTAAGGTTATCTGTAAGTTGTACGTACTTAGATTGCATTGCTTTTAGATACCTGATATGTGTTAAAGAAACGCTCTGTAAAATAGGAGGCATAGATGTTAACACAACATACCCTTTAGCCCAAGGTACGTTCTCCGTGATCTTTGGTTTGCTTCATACAGTACATTAAGAAATCTAGTAACCAATGACTTTTTCCTTTTGATTTAAGAAAAGTAGTGAACTCATCGCTAATCTTGATACACTACAAAAGCTCATTGATTGCCTCGTGATGCCTTACAATGCAATTTTGTGTCAAATTATGCATTAAAAGGAATTTTACTGCCTAGTTGCACAGTGGCAAGAAGAGAAGGTTGGCTCTTTGTCAGGTAAACTGATTAAGGGTCTTTGATATTGATGAACTCTATCCACCTCATCTCTCTTGATGAGAGACACTGAAAGTGCCTTGAAGTAGTCGACAAGGTGCTTATCAATAGCAAAATCAATCACCATTACGCTTTATGATTATAAAATAGGTGCCACAATCAATAGACAATATTCACTTTTGTTTTCAAATTGACTCGCTTAGAGCCTCTATTGAAATCGTGTCTTGTAAATAGCTTTGAGATTGCCATATATATGCTAAATTGAAGTCCTGTTCACCCGTCTTTAAGTGCGACCACGTAGAAAATGACAGTTTTAACAAGACCAGAAAGGCAAAAATGAGTTTGATTAGTGAGTCAGTGACTCAACAGAGTCCAATTTCACCGACGTTAGCTGCTCGACAGAAAGACATGTCTTGAATAACTTCTGTATCGTAGATTATTTCATACTTTGTCCCAGAAAAGACACAGTGTATTGGAGCCTCCAGGATCGCAATCTTTCCATCAAAGAGATAGCGATATTGAAACGCCCCAATGTCCAATTGTAAAGGAGGAGTCTGCCTATTCATTTATTTTAATATTAATAATTAGAACCCAGCCATACTTTTCCTACTACCGTATGTTACTCATCGTGTATATCTATCGAGTAGCAGCAAGGACATACTTATGGAAATGAGACTGATGGAAGGCATAGTTACTCTTTCAGCTTGATAGTCGTGCAGAAACTCCCTAACAAAATCTGACGCTGAGAAGGGAGGAAAAACAGGTTTGTTGGTTTTAAATGTTCTATTTAGGACCTAACCATGCTTCTCCCTCTCATATGTTAGTCATCAGGCATATCTGTCGAGTAGCAGCAAGGACATACTTAATGAAATGAGATTGATCGAAGGCATAGTTATTCTTCCAGCTTGATAGTTATGGAGAAACACCCTAAAATAATCCGCAACTGAGAAGAGAAGATATGCTACTTCATTGGTATTTAGTGTTCCTTTTGGTATCTAAGCATGCTTTTACTTCTCCACATGATAGTCATCATGTATATCTATCGTGTAGCAGCTGGGAGATAGTCAAGGAAATGAGACTGTTTGCGGCCATAGTTGTTCTTTCAACTTGATAGTTATGAAGAAAAACCCTAACATAACCTGAAAATGAGGAGGGAAAATCTGTATATTCTTTGGTTTTAAATGTTCTATTTAGGACCTAACCATGCTTCTTCCTCTCTTTATGTTAGTCCGCATGTAAATGTATCGAGCAGCAGCAGGGAGATACTTAAGGAAATGAGACTGATTGAAGCCATAGTTACTCTTTCGGCTTGATAATTATGCACAAACACCCTAACATAATCCGAAATTGAGAAGGGAGAATCGTTAGCTTCGTTGGCTTTAAATATTTTAGTTAGGACCTAACCATGTGTCTCCCTCTCCGCATGTTACTCATCGTTTATATCTATCGATTAGCAGCAAGGGCATACTTAAGGAAATTAGACTAATTGAAGGTATAGTTATTCTTCCAGCTTGATAGTTATGGAGAAACACTCTAACATTATCCGTAACTGAGAAGGGAAGATCTGCTACTTCATTGGTATTTAATGTTCTATTTAGGACCTAGCCATGCTTTTCCATTTCTATATTTTCCTCTTCGTTAATGATTGCGAGTAGCGATAGGAACATATTTAACAGAATGAGAACGTATCCGTATATATCTTTGATGGATATGAAGAATCACCCTAGCATAGTCCGTACCTGAGGACGTAGGACCTATCCTTGCTTGTCTGTTGCCTCTCCTTAATTTATATTTAAGATGACAAGTTAAAAATGATAGTTGATGACTGATTTGGTAAAGACAAGATGTTGCCATAGTTATGCCAATTTATTTTATAGAGCTCAAAGTTGAATGGCAAAAAAATAGTTGATATGCCAATGAGTGTTATCATCTCGCACCTTACTGCAACATGGGTGTTTTTATGCATTCGTCTGTAGAAACCTTTTGCCTCAAAGGCATTTAATCTAATAAAAAGTGGTTACTGTAGTTTACTGCAACCTAGGAATAGATTTAAGTTTTTTTCTCAAGTCTGTGACACACTTATTGCAGTTCGTTTGCTTATTTATTTGATAAATATCTTGATTGCCGTGAAGAAATACGTTCTCTATTTTCAAGTATAGATAGATTTCAATATTTGTATCAAAGCATACCAAATCAGATTATCAATGTCACTATTAAAGGATACTAAATAAAAGATACTTTTAATTTTGTTTTATATTTTATTCTTCTTGTTTTATATTTTATTCTTCTTGTTTTATATTTTATTCTTCTTGTTTTATATTTTATTCTTCTTTTGCTAAATTAATGAAATTGGTATGTAAGGAGTAGAGAACATCATACACGTATCCTTTTTATTGTCTACAAAAGAGAGACAACTCATTCATCAATCTTGTACATATTTATACAAAATGCTTCAATGATCGACATTTTTTCTTCATTCTGTTGGGATATATCTACGTTTAACCACCAAAACCCTTGTATGAAACCTTTCTGTTTACTGTTATCTATTATTTGAGTTCTCACTTACTAAATTTTCTACATATACACATAACTGAGATCTATTCTTTGTTGATCTCAAAATATAAAAATATTCGGCTACATGAAGACCATGGTATAATGTAACTGCATTTATGAGACATTGATGAGACATATTTCGTCACAAGAAAATTACAAACTCAATTTGATATAGCGGTATCTTTTTTAATGGTGGGTTTGAGATCATGATGATGGTAGGATTAAAATTGTTTCTCCCAGAATATTCTATATCCACTTCTCTTAAGAAACATAGCTTAGATACGTTGGGAGATGTGGTTTCCAGTGGAAAAATTACGCATCAAAGCCTTAAAGACGTTTGCCCTCCACTCTCGCTTGTTTACTCATAACTTTTAATAGAAGCAGTAATACTAGAAAGCAACCCTTCTTCTCTTCTCATGAGTGCATCACCAATGACAAACTTGGGTCGGCATCTTCCATGTTTTATGAAAGTAAGTATACGGCAAATGCTCCTCTAAACATATTACTCTTGTAATTACCCTTCATTATTATTTTCCTTGTACCACTTGCCAATTTGTTAGCTGTTATCCGTTTGCTGTTATTATTATTGTTAATTGCCGATCTCTTGAATTCTTCTTGTTATAGGGTAGAGAGATGCATAAAATATGTCAGTAAATAGCTTTCGTCCTCTCTTCTTCATGACGTTGACTTTTATCTTTTGGTCCATAGATTCTTGTTTTGTTTTTTTCCGTATCTTTTGTTTTTTCTAAGTAATTGCTCATGTTATCAAAGGCTTACAGCCTTCCTTGGGGCAAATTTATGAAATGTCCTTTAATTTGAAGACCAAATATTGTTACCAAAGTGAGCTTTATTTCACTGAGTATAAACGGAAAAAATTCAGAATAACTTGCCTGTTTACTTAAGTCATAATTCCAATGCATTAATTGGGGGCATAGAAGATTTCACGTGATGCTTCGATCATCACACACTGTTTATTCCTCTGCTTAAAATGAAACATTCTTGATCCTTATCATAAGTTAAGAACATTGAAATGCAAAGCCACATCATATAATACATTGAATTCACATAATGAAGCAACTTTACAAAACAGCGCATTCTTAATAAAACTCTTAGGATGACACTAGCAACAATGGAATGTTATGTTTTCTTTGCATCATACCTACAAGTTTATGTTTGCGATGGTCTTGTAACTTAAGAGGATTGAAGATGATTTTGTAACTAGGAAATTGCTACTTCTAAAGCTTCCTGTTAAAATTTTCATCATGTTAATGATTTAAATTCTCAAATCTAAGTGTCTTTGCATTATTTAAAGACGACTACAAGTAGGTGCATAATTCCCATCAAAAATTAACTTTTTACCTTCAGTGACCTCTAAGAGAAGAGAACAATACATTTGCGAATTTTCGACCTTCAAGGCCTTTCTCATACGACATAGCCTAGACCTTGTGGGTCGAACATTTGCAGATGGATAGTTCTTTTCTTCAAGAAGGTGGAAATTTACAAACTTTATGTTTTATAAGACTATGATCCTCATCTATGATGAGTTTAGTTCTCTTGTCCAAGGTAGCTTGGTTCAAATCCAAATTTCAAAGTATAAATCATAAATAAATATCTTATACTTTCTAACCTTGCATGTACGAAAGTATCAAAGGCGTCCAGGAGAACGGCACCAAGTGATGAAGTGCTATGTTCCCTCTCGTCTCTCGCATTTATTATGTATGTGCTTGTTCCTTCTTTTTTGATCACTATATTTTACAAACTTCAAATTCAGCATTGTTAGCATTTCCTTCCTTCTCATTTGCAATCTTGTTTCAGTGGAACTACACTTCCTTTTACTCCTTTGCACATATTGTGAACCCTAAGAAGCTAATTTACCAAAGATGGAAAACTGAAGTCATCATCTACATTTTGTCAATGCTACAAATGCTACTACTCGGTAGTTGAGATCACTCTGTACAATTAAGTATCTTTGACTGCACTGAACTCCACTGTTTTTATCTTCAAACATTTTCTCTCAACAATAGTATTCTTTACCATAGGGAATATACCAAACGTTGTATTTAAAAAAATAACTGGTTGGCAATTGTGTGTAGTTACTTACCATCACATTTTACTACACTATTGAAGAAAAGAAATTGATGATAAAATGACATAATGATTATGATTCTCAGGTTGACAATATATTTTAAACGGCAATAAAACAATTTTTTAAAATCCGTTTTTCCCTTTTTAAAGACAGTCGGCTGTCATTTTCTTTCTTGGTCCATTTTAAAATAAACTGCTTACTTGACCATATTTTGATGTAAATTCTCTATCAAAATTGAAGTCGGACCGTTTCTTTGTTTCTTTGTGGGATAAACTTTCAAAAGATTTGTTATCTCTTACAAATAACAGCTTATAAACATTAGAAACATGATTTAGAGACTATGCATTCGTTTGAGTGCCTCAATTCGACCTTCAAATTGTCTGCGTGGGCTAGAGTCAATATGGTGGCTTAACATGGCGTCACTTCGTTTTATTGGTGACGTTCCTACCCAGCATTCATAGCACGACTACCACAATTAGCTTTTTTGACTATTGTAGTACACCGACCCGTGTTTCTCATTGATAGAATTCACTGAACAATTTATAGTTACACATATCTATGTGTGTGTGTTGAAGTTTTGGCTTCCAAGTATTTGGGTTGGTAGTCTGATTACCTATCTACCTATCTATCTATCTATCTATCTATCTATCTATCTATCTATCTATCTATCTATCTATCTATCTATCT